>QRFJ01004310.1:43293-92839 GCA_006176705.1 Cocos nucifera | reverse complement strand
CCATCCTCATGATGATCCTATGGTCGGAAGCAATTTATGAGTTAATAATGATTATTCATGTCTTAAATTTTCAACTCTTGAAAATATGAATCATCATTGCCATTAACTCAAAGGATGTATCACAGACACTAAATACACATATGTGATAGAAAATAACCCATTTATTGATTTTAGTCAAAATTATAATTTTGTCCCTAGAAGTGTATTACAAGTGTTAGCCAATTCTGGCTTCTAGGGCACATATATCTAACAACAAGGCCTCACAGAGCAAGTCAAGGCTCACGGTGATGCATTGCGGTGGATCAAAATCATTTGCATGGTATTAGTATGAGCTGGTAAGTACACATACATACATCTTTAATGATTTGTTAGAATATATCTATGCCAATATACTTATATTCATAAATTTTAGAGGAACATCGAGATAGGACAACTGCTTGGATGGATTGACGTCTACCAGAGGATCCATCGTCGGACAATGGATGAGTGGCTTCCTGAGACTAGGGAGATAAATATGAGTATTAAGTGATTAAGTTCTGTTTCAATTTCATTATAAAGTTTAGACTTTTGGTTATATTTATGTTTTTCTTTAATTAGGATCGTATGATGGAGATGCGATCCCAGCCCCCAGTTGAGGGCTCTACTCCACCCACAGATGATGATATCTATGATGAGGTGCTCGGTAAGAGACCTAGCTATGTTATGGGGTTGAGATATGGAGTTATGGCTCCTAGCTCCTCTCGAGCAGCACATGTTTCTTGTGATGCTCATCTGTATGAGATGGAAAGGAGTCATGCTAAGATCGAGAGGAGACATCAGAAGGAGATAGCAGACCTACGGCGGGCCAATGCCGAGCTTTCGTTCTAGTTTCAGACATTTGGGGCAAAGCTCGATGAGTTATATCGCTGTAGGCCTCCCCCACCAACTTTTGATGTTCCTACTGATGCTTATGATCAGGACTCCACCGATGATGATGACGATGCCTCCCCCACTAGTATTATTTATATTTTTTTAATTGATATATTTTTAGCATTTATATTAGATAATTAGTTTGCTAACTTAATTTTTTAATTTAATGTAGGTTTATGATATGTCGTCGTCGATATGGAGTTTTATTTTATTTTGTTATATTTTTTAAAGGACATGTATTATGTACGATATTTTGTATATGTACATATTTTTCTATATGGATATTATATGGATATTTTAAAGTAAATGAATTTGATTTTGGGATGCATTTATTTGTTATGTGGTTATGTTATCTATTATGTGGATGTCTATAGGTTTTAAAAAATTTATATAAATAAAATTATTTTTTTCTTTTAAAAATATATATTGATGCAAAAAAAAGCATAGATAAAGATAAATAGCGACAATACTTAGCATCGCCAAATGAGGATAACCATCGTCAATTATTATGCCAGCGTGCCACTTTTAGCCATGCTTAATAATTACCGACGTAATTAAACATCGCTAAATATTTACTGACATAAATTAACATAGCAAAATCTAATATAAATAGTTGCCAAAAAGCATCCCAGCGTGCCACCTTTGGCCATGCTTTATTATTACCGACGTAAATTTACGTCGTGAAATATTTTCTGACGTAACATAAGCATGGGTAAAAATACTTTTGCCAACATAAGTTTATGTCGGTAAAAATATTTTTTTGCCGACGTTTATTTTATGTGGGTAAAATATTAGCGACGATAAATTAACGTCGATAAATATTTTTTTTCAATGACTATTTTGCGTAGGTAATTAATCACTGACATTTAATCAAACATTGGTGAATATTTTTTTGCTGACGAAAATTCTTAAATGTCGATCAATGGAATCAACGATGGCATTTGTGCCGACATTCTTTTTTCGACACATTTTACATCGGTAGATATATTTAGCAATGCTTTTACAATATTTAGCTATGTTTTGTTTGCATAGCTAATTACTCTTTTTCTTGTAGTGTCTAAGTCTCTTGTAAAATCTGAATTCACATAGCCAACAACTAAATCACTTATCTTGACCCTATCGAATGTCAAACCAACATCTGTGATACCCTTTAAATACCTTAAAATCTATTTTACTGCTTGCCAGTGCTCTCTCCCAGGACATGCCATGTATCTACTCACAACACTACCTGCATGTAAAATGTCAGGCTGAGTGCAAATCATAACATACATGATGCTACCCACAGCACTCAAATAAGGAACACTGGACGTGCTCCATCTCCTCATTTGTTTTAGGTGACATGTCTACAGATAACTTAAAATGGGTAACAAGCGGAATAGTTATAAACTTAGCATTATTCATGTTGAAATGCTGAAGCACGTTCTCAACATAGATCTGCTGAGACAAGAAAAGCTTTCCAACACATCTATCCCTAGTAATCTCCATTTCCAAGATCTTCTTTGCAGCACCCAAATCCTTCATCTCAAACTCATCACTCAACTGCTTTTTTAGTATATTAATCTATGATATGCTTTTAGCAGTAATAAGCATGTTATCTACATACAATAGCAAATAGATAAAGAAATCATCTAAAAGCTTTTTATGATACACAAAACTATCATATGAGCTATGGATAAAGCCATTACGAACCATGAATATATCAAATCTTTTGTACCACTACCTAGGCAACTATTTCAGATCATATAAAGATTTCTTAAGCAAGCAAACTTGGTTTTCCATACCTGAAATGATAAATCCCTCTGGCTGACTTATATAAATTTGCTCCTCTAGCTCACCATGCAAAAATACTGTCTTCACATCTAACTGCTCAAGCTCTAGATCATGAAGAGCAACCATAGCAAGAAGGACTCTGATGGAACTATGCTTCACAACTGGAGAGAATCTTCATTGAAGTCAATCTGCTCTCTTTAAGTAAAGCCTTTAGCTACCAACCGTGCCTTATAACAAGGTGCTTCTATCCCTAAAGTGCCTTCCTTTTTCTTGAAAATTCAATTGCAGCCTACCACTTTCTATCCCTTAGGCAACGTCACAAGCTCCCCAAGTCTGATTCTTATGAAGAGATTCAATTTTTTCACCCATAGCACCGACCCATTGATCTGCATCTAAACAAGAAATAGCTTTTCAGTAATTGGTTGATTCATGTACGTCAAGTATCTCAGCAATTGATAAGGCATACGCAATTAGATTTGCATATACATATCTCTGTGGGAGTCTAATCTATTTTCTCTCCCTACCATTTGTGATGCTATATGGGTCTTGTTGCTGTTGCTCAAATGAATCCTTTTCTTGATCAGGATCCTGCACCTTATCCTCTAGATCACTGGACTAAACTGTTGAAGTATCAACCTCAAGCTTCACTTGTTCTCTAACACCGTAATTTGATTCTGCTATTGACTTCTTCCTCTTACTATCCAATAAAGTAGACTCATTAAATGTCACATACCTGTTGATTATTAACCTTAGAGACTTTAGATCATTGCACCACAACCTGTAGCCTTTTACTCTAGATGCATACCCTAGAAAGATGCATTTCTTTGCCCTTGGCTCAAGCTTACCATCTCTCACATGAGCATTAGCAGGACAACCAAACACTCTCAACTGAAAGTAATCAGCAGGTGACCCGGACTAGATCTCAAAAGGAGTTTTACACTCAATAGCTGTAGATGGAGATCAATTTACCAAGAAATAGGTTGTATTAATTGCTTCAACCTAGAAATCCTTTTCCAAACCTGAATATGAGAGCATGCTTCATGCTTTATCATAAAGCATTCTGTTCATGCGTTATGCAATACTATTCTATTATGGTGTTCCAATACAAGTGTAGTGTCTCACTATACCTTCATCATTGTAGAAAACATCGAACTCATGATTACAAAATTCCAACTCATTATCAATTCTAAGATGCTTGACCTTCTTTTCTATCTACTTCTCGATCATCGTCTTCCACTTAACAAGAATTGGAAATGCCTCATCTTTTATTTTCAGAAAATACATCCAAACCATCTGAGAGTAATCATCAATCAAAGTCACAAAGTACTTGGCACTGTTCTTGGAAGAAATTCTATTAGGACCCCATAGATCCAAATGGATGTAATTCACTGTACCTCTGATCTTATGCATTGTCTTTTTGTTAAACTTCACCCTGGTCTATTTGCTAAATACAGTGTTCACAAAAGTCCACAGATTTTATTTTCTGTCCGTCCAACAAATCTCGCTTGCTCAATATAGATAACCCTCTCTCGCTCATATGACCAAGACGCAAATGCCATAGCTGAGTATGATTCTTATTGCTGCTCCCGGATGCTACTGTACCTTCTTCTGAAACTATACTTTTCTAAAGAATATATAATTCTGAAATCAAACTGCCTTTCATGAGTATCATAGAGCCCTTACACACTTTGAGAATTCTATTCTCTGCATGGTAATTGTATCCATGAAAGTCTAGTGTCCCAAGAAAAATCAGGATCCTCTTCAGATGGTATTTGCATCCATCCCATAAAACTACTAAGATTCGTAAAAAATATAATATTTATACCGGCTTGTGCCCTCCGCTACCACTGCAAACCTCACAAAATATTCCATTCGGATTGCAGCACAGGCTCTTCGAGTCGGACCATAATTTAGGCTCATGCAAATATCCAAAATTCAAGCCACATTAACAATCCCCAACAGTCAAGTTGTCGTTAATTATAGTGAGGTTGACTCTCTCTTTCTCCTCTATAGGAAATATTATTCACTTCACCGCATTCCTCCCTAGCAGCCAATGATATTTATTCTTCCTTGTCAATGCTTAGGAAAAATTTTATATAATTGAATGTTACAAATCTGATTGGGTAACTTTCAAAATCAAACAAATCAATCTAGCCTCTAGCACCATAAAAAATGTTTAATGACCAATATCAATTCTCATTATAATAGATATGATTGTAAACTAGCAATTGTATAAATGATCATAGTTAAATTCTAATTATTATTAATATTTAATATAATAGATGTAACAATCCATAATCTCATCCAAAAAGATTAGTCCAAAGATATTAATTAAGTTTCTTGATTCCATATAAATATCTAAATTTTTTTTGATAAATAATCAATATAGAATTAAATATACTTCTATATAGATCTTTACGATAGGAGGCTTCAAAATTGATATACTTATTTAGTCTCCTTACAAACTAACCAAATTGGATCAGTTGCATCTCAATCATTTGATTGTCTTTATTTGTTGCACTAAATGTTACCTTATCTTATACTGTGTCCTCATGTTATCTCCGTTTCTATGCTTTTTTTTTGAAGTACGTGGAGGAGAAGAAAGGTCTCCCCTATTTAATATTATTTTATTTAATAATTATATATAGATGGATTTGTTTGTAATCAAAATAGCGTCTGCTCCATGCCCTATGCACAAGTTTGCCCAGGCATTGGACCGACATTTTGCCCTCGTGTTATATCTCTTCTTTAGCAAATCCAAGCGCTTGCTGCCAGCTTGCGTGCGGAAGAAGGGAGCCTGAAGTCTTTGGTGGAGAAATTTCCGGTCAACATCGGCGCACCACCGATATTTTCTGATAAACGACGCACTATGTCCAAACCCTGGAACTAGGACAGGGACTGCTGAAAAAGACGGAGCAAGAAAACCAACAGCACCACAGTTAATGGAACCCAGTGGTCCATGCGAGGAAAAAACAAACGAAACCAATGGTCCCGCGTATAATAAGAAAAAAAAAAACAAAACAAAACATTCATGGATTATTAAAAAAAAAAAAACCGGTAACAGCGGACGCAAGGCAGTTACTCCAAATTTATTAATAAAATAAATATTATTTACTGATGAAAATGCTGAAAAAGGAGATACTGTGAGGGTGCCACATGATTCAAGAACGGATGAGCATCAGTGAAGAGAGGATGGATATGAGTTTTTTGTGGCTATCTATCAATTTGTCTGCGCATAGACTTTCCCAAAACTTGAAGGTGTGAAGGATTTTGCAAATAATCTATGAATTCTGAAATCTAGAATCTCAGACTTTCCCAAAACTTGAGGGTGTGAAGGGTTTTGAAAATAATCCATGAATTCTGAAATCTAGAATCTCAGTCTATCTCCGAATGTTAGCAGTGGAAGCTGGAGGGAAGTGGTTTAGCTCACTATAGTGGCAACAACTACCATAAGTGGATGGCAATGCTGAATTCCACGTTGGTGATGCATATTCTTTATGTATTACATCATATATAACAATCTAGGATCTCATTTAAAAAGATTGGTTAGAATATGTTATTTCAATTTTTTTGGTATGCATAAATATTTAAGATCTACCTAATATGAAACTAAACATATACCATACCGATCCTCGTATGCTCCCCACCCTCTTTTCCTAGTTTAAACTTTTTCTATCTTGTTATATATTCAAATCCATTCAAATTCAATCACAAATACCATGTTCAATCAATCTACGGTGTATCCATACAAATCCTTACATGAGGTCCAGTAACGTCAGAGCTATCATGCATGATGAAAGTGAAGGGGGGAATGAAAGTGAAGGGGAGAAGAAAGATACGGAGGATGTGTCGAGGGTGTTTGGCGTTGGTCAGGATGGTGGAGTTGGTAAAGGTACTGGTGGGATTGGCGACACTGAGGGTGGTGCATGTAGCTGCAGTATTATTGGTGATGCAAGGAGGTGCAGCAGGTTGAACGGATGTAAATCTTTCTCATGTTGCCATCACATCCGCATGTCTTAAGGGATCATATTAGATTGATCCAACGGCCATTACTGCATCAAACCATCAAATTGTCAGCTGAGTTGGGGACCTACCATGCACGGCCCTTTCCTTGTCAGATCATTGGGTGGTCTAGTCCCGTCCGCTTTCCAGACAACTGAACTGATGGAATATATACTAACATACAGCTGCTCGATTTAAGCAACACAATAGCATACCAAGTATGAATTCCCCAAGACGTTTTGCAACTTCACTTTTTATTTTTGAAGCTTTCCCTTCTTGTTGAGAAGGGTTTGCTTTGCTCTATAATTTTTTATAATTTTTTTAAATAAATTTGGGTGGCATTCTTTGCTTCCCTTGTCTTCGGAAAAAAGAAAAAATCCCCAAGACATTCTTAATTCTATTTTTTCCAAAAGTGAAGTTTTTACTACTTATATCCTGAACAGAAGCAAACATTTATATTTTTCGAGATTAAACAGAAGTGAACATTCTTAAGACGGAAAGAAAGCAATAAGTTACAAGAGAATGTAACGACGTGAACATACAAATTGGTTTCCTTACGTTTCGAAATGTTCGAGCAATAATACAAGCATTACATCTAAGTGCAAAGTCTTCAGTGTTCCGAAGAAATACTAGGTTTTCAAGATATTAATGAACTACCTCCTTACATTCTTCTCTCCTTGATAAAGGAGAAAAAAGGGAAAAGTTATCTCCCTTATCTTCTTAAATCTATCTTGGTTCAAGTTCTGTGATTGACATCTCATTTGGTGACATTGGTATGGACCTGCTCAAATTTTGGTCATGTGCGCCTCTAATCTTTCTAGTGTATAATGCAGGTTTGGAAGGAGCTTTATGGGACACTGTGTTGCTGTTGAGCATCAGAACAACTGTAGACATGTTTGGCCTATCAGATGGATTCTCCTGAACACACAAGAGTCCAATCTGAATGCATTTTAAAACCTCGCTTCCTTGGCAATGTTGGCCTAAAGCTGGGTCCAGCATCTCCAAACTTCTTCCTTCGCTCCACTTCTCCCAGGTCTGCATTGAATGAATTTACTTAGTAAATAATCCAGAATGGAACAATATTATGTATCTATTAATCGTTCTTTTCATGTGGGGTGGCAAAAAAGAGAAATTGCGGTCTATCCACTTGTAGTTAAAGGAAAAAAAAAAAAACTCACATAGCTCAGAAGGTCTTCAGAGAGATCACTGTTATCTCTTCCTGTTACAATCTCTAAAACTAGGACACCAAAGCTGTAAACATCTGACTTGGTCGAAAAATGCCCACGCATGGCATACTCCGGTGAAATATATCCACTGCAATGACATGAATGCAGTTTGAAAATTTCCCATAATCTAGCATTGGAATGAGTAGATTATTCAAAATTTCTGCTTACAGTGTTCCAACAACTTGGCTAGTAGTTCCCTCTGTTTGGTCACCACCAAAGAGCCTAGCCAAACCGAAGTCTGAAATTTTTGGGTTCATGTGTGCATCTAATAAAATGTTGCTGGCTTTTAAATCCCGATGTACGATTTTTAGCTGAGAGTCTTCATGCAGGTATTGTAGGGCTCGAGCAATTCCTTCAATGATCTTGTACCTTTTCCCCCAACTTAGACGTTTGCTCTTTATAGGATCTATTTACAGACAATGTTGACAGTTACTATTGTAGTATCAATTGCAATAAGCCTAAGAGAACTTGAGTGTAGAGATGACCAGAAACTTGTTACTTTATGCCACACACAAAGATTCGGTTTGAAATGCAAGTTTCCAGATTTACTAGAAAGAGGACAGAGAGGCTGTAACAGCAAGCTGAGCATACTGTGTTCACAGTGCAAATTCTTATAAGAGTAAAATGGTATGTGTGGAAGAAGTACCAAATAAAAATGTGTCCAAGCTTCTGTTGGGCACATATTCATAGACAAGCAGCTTCTCTTGTTCTTCTAGGCAAACTCCCAAAAGTCTCACGAGATTTCTGTGCTGGAGCTTAGCAAGCAAAGCTAGCTCATTTTTCATTTCTTCTACTCCTTGCCTCGAACTAGTTGTCAATCTCTTCACTGCTATTTGTCGTCCATCAGGTAATATTCCCTTATCAAGAGAAAATAAATACAAATGAAATTGATTTGGAATTTTGGATCATGAGAAAAATGAAGATCGGATGGAACAAATGTTTGGTTTGAAGAATTTAAGAGTAAATAAGAAAAAGAGCATATGCTTTTCACTTAGTAGACTACCATGATACCTGGTACACTGTACCGAAGCCACCTTGTCCAAGTTTATTCACTTCAGAGAAGTTTGCTGTTGCAACTCGTAGTATTGATAGGTCAAGCAACAGTGACTTCACACCTGTGATCTCCTCCGGGATAGACTCATCTATTGATAGAGCATAAAATTTAATTAATGGATTCCCTGCTGAACATTAGCAAAGGATGACAAGATGAAAGATTGCAAGAATGATTCCTTTAGCATTTTTATTTCGCTGACTCTGCCTGTACATTAAGATTTGAACATAGATTATTCCTCTTTCAGGAGGTGACTAGTGGACCAATTGATGTACCTTAACAGGCCAATTGTTAGCCAATAAAATCAATAATCAAATAATGCATGATGCAGTTAAGATCTGGCATATAATGTTCATACCCAAAAACAGCCTGATATATGATGTCAACAATCGCTCACTAATAACTAAAACTTTGGGGTATCTAGTGGTTACTTAACAAGTTATCACAGCTTGAGTTCACGGGTTCTTAATTTAGTCATTTTTCTTTTGAGTCTTTCTTGACTTGTTACCTTCAGTCATTTGTGACTTGTTTATGTCTTCACATGCATGATCTGCATAACTTAAACTTCTGGGGTCTTGGCAATAAAACAATTGCAGTTTAAGCTTTTGGAATGTAGTAGTGATAAATTTAAATTTGTTGTAAATAAATTTATGCCTCCATTGTTAGTAACATCACCTAGGATTTTTTTTTTTTCTTTCCCTTTAGTAAAATCTAAGATTTCATTTTATGACCTTTTTCTTAAAAAACCTAGTAGACGTAGACCTTATTATAGCTTTAGCCAAAAGTTTTTCTTTAGGAGCACCACTGTTATTTGTCCTTTTTATTTTTTGACTCATTCCCAGTTATTACTTGAGTTTTCTTGACTAGCTATCTTGAGTTGTTTGTGACTTGATTATATCTTCGTGTGCGTGTGCTCCGGGTAGCTTAAGCTTTTCCAGTCTACTGGATTAGTTAAAAATTACAGTTGAAGCTTTTGCATTCTAGTGGTAAGTTAACAACTGCTCCAAGTAAATATATAGTCATACCTCGATAGTCAATAATGTCAGCTAAGATAATCTTCTTTCTTAAGAAAACCTAGAATTTCATGTTATGACCCTTTTCTTAAAAAGCACGATAGACCTGGACCTCTGTTTTAATTTTTGTTTGGGTGGGGGGGTGCGGGCGGGCGGTGGGGGGTTACAGGCATAGACCTCTTTAAAGCTCTAGCCATAATATAAATGAAAGAGCTGGATTTTTTAAAGTAACAGTTGAAGCATTTAGTTCATGGGTTACTTACCAGGTAATTTTATTGTTGATTTCCTCCTCCTCCAGAAGCAAATACAGATGATACAGATAAGCACGAATGCAATCACTAGAGGTATGACGATTGGAAGAACTAAACCTGTCATATTCTTCTTGTTCCCTGCATCCATAAATTACCATTTTCATTTGATTTTCATGTCAACATGATGCATCTATGCTATCAAAACACGAACCCATTCATTTAAGAGAAATATATTACATGAAAGCATTTTTATTGCATTATGAGTCCATTAGCACCATATGGAAATCGATATTAGTGGAGAAGACTTTAAATTGAAGATCTCTCGTAGTCCGGGCAGAACTAGAGAGGTCCAGTCCTACAATCATGACTGGCAATTGTAGAGATCCAATTCTACGATCAGAACCATTCATATATTGCATAACGATAATACCGTTGGAACAACGTTGGAGAATAAAAGAATAATAAATTCTGTAAGGTATGCGTGAAGATACTATATTTTGTTTTCTTTTTCTTTCCCCAGGCAAAAAAAAAGTCCTGTTTTCATTCTCCAAAAAACTGATGCTTGTGTTTCTTTAAAAACAAAACATTGGTGGTAAGGATTTTGCTTTTTCAGTTATATATATATATATATATATATATATATATATATTCTTTTTTAGTTATGAAAAAACAAAAACACATGGCGGTCACTAAAATGTTAAGTGAAGGGCTCCATCGTTGATCTCCTCGAGTCGAGGCTTTCTTTGGTCTTTAACTAAGGCAGCTCCACAAGGCGCATGCCAGATGCTCGACGAAACGCCAGTGCGAGAGGCATGAACTCAGGGGGCAATTATATGATCAAAGGGTAGATGGGGCATGCAGAGAAACTCGAGCACAGCGTTATGATTAATAGGTATAGGTATTGTGCGAGGTGCCGAAGGGAATCTTCATTTGTCGTGCAGATGATGTGAGAAGAAAGATGCCGAATCATGGCTGTTAAGGTACGTCTATTATGGGCCGTGGCTCATAAAGGGAAATTGCAAACGGCCACCATGCATGCTGTTGTTCTCACGACGGTAAGAAGTGCAGTGTTACCAAACTGGTCAGATATACTAGCAATACTGATGTTGTTTCCCTTACCTTCTTCTCTAACGACATGCGGCGCAGCCGGTGCCGTTCCGTTCACCAACTGCGATGCAAGCCTTAGAATCGATGCTTCCTGGTAAAACTTGGATACGTTATACCTCAAATAGCACCGCACCCCGAGCATTGTGGCCCACCGCTCCCCTTCGAACCACGTCGGGATCCGGCCGATGAGCCACTGGAGGCACTGCTGGCACTGGAACCCTGTCAAGTCCCAAGTGCACTGCGCCAGCCCATAAATCTTCGGAAAGGCCGTCGTGAAGTTCACCTCTCCAGTGGCAAACTTCCTTGTCGAGTTGAATGCCGCCCAGTCGGTTACAGCGTTCACAAGCTTCATCACCAGCTCGTCAAACAGGTCGCGGTCCGGTATGCCCTCGGCGCCCTTCAGGAAGGGCTGCGGATTGTTGTCGGGCATCGAGAGGAAGTCCTGGTTGGCGTAGCGAAGGTGGCAGAGATCGTACCAGATGACGGCGGCTTTGTAGTTGGGACAAAACCGGAGGATGTCGACGGAGGCGGTGTTCAGGCAGGAGCGGCATAAGGAGGTGTTAACATCGCCACGGCATAGGGCGAGACCAATAACTTGGTCAGGGCTCTGACCGACGGTGGCATTCGAGAAGCCACCTGCAAGAACCGTACGGGTGGTGAGGTTGGAGAGGAGAAGGCGGAGGTTGGAATCATAGGTGCTGTTGGTGGTATAGTTGTCAGTGCTGCTGCAATCTTGGTAGAGGAGTTCGGCGGCGGTAAGAGGGGCAAGGAAGAGGAAAAGGGAGAGCAGGAAGAGAGGAGAGGAGGAGAGGAAAGATGAAAACATGGCGGTATTTGATACTGTGGCTGTGGTGGGTTTGGAGACTAGTTGGGTAAGGTCGAAGAGAGAGTTATTGCGTCCGTACTGACAGAAAGACAATGGCATTCCACGGGAAGGCATGCTAAAGCGAACAAAAGCCATTGGGACGGCACTATGGTCCATCATGCGGAATGGATCCAGTTCCATGTCATATATTTTATATTTTTAAAAAAATAAAAATTAGATAAAAATTAAATTTTTATATTAATAAAATTTATTTTTTTATAATTAAAATAATAAAAATAAATAAATAAAATATATATTAAAAAATATTTTATGACCATCTATATCCTCTTTCTTTTTAATCAAATTTTTCTATTCATCATCTTTCTCATTAAGCTATTTCTTTCATTTGCAAGATTTTTCTTCCGAGTCTCTTTTTCTACTTCCAAAGCCGATACGTCGTCTTTCCTATCCATAAAATCTTCTTCGAGCCTCTTCTAAATCTTTCTTTTTTTTTAGGATCTTTGCATTTAAAAATTTATGAAAACTGTATATCATTTTATCTAAAACTACATTTTAGGATGTGAATATTTTACTAGGTGTATATCAACTTATCATATACTATATACCGATGAATACTAAGTTCGGTAAACTATATATCAATTTATCCATAGATATATAATAGGCCATTATTGGATGTGTATTAAAAGAGCTTACAATATATATCAGTAAACTATCAAGTATGTGTCATTTAGTAACGTGCTATATACTAATGAGTATTATATTTTGAAAATTATATATTGCTTTATCTAGAAAAAGATATTAGAATGTCGGACGTATATTTTGTAAGGTATATATCAACTAACCAAATACTATGAATTAATTAATACTAAGTTTGATAAACTATATATCAATTTATCTGTAGGTGTATACAGGATCATTACTGGGCATAGGGGTGCAATCGAGCTGAGGCGAGGCGAGTAATTAGAAGCTCGAGTTCGAGCTCGATTCAAAATATTCGGACTCGAAACTCAGCTCGAACTCGATCGAGTCTTAATATTCCAAGCTCGAATTTGGCTCGATAAAAAATAGACGAAGCTCAATATCAACTCGACTCGACTCAAATATGAACGAAATCATACTCGAGCTCGAGCTCAAGCTCAAAATTGAGCTTTATCTTACTAATAATATATATTAATATATATATGATAAATAAAAATAATATTATATATAGAGAGATAGATTAGACTTCAGTCGATCAAATCTCAGTCCATATCTTATCGAATCTCCAATCGTTGGATAGACGAGTATCTCTAAAAGACTCCTAAAAGCAAATAAAAGACTTCTCTCGTCATTAGCTGATCTGGCATATTAAAAAGAGAGAGAGAGAAAGAGAGAGAGAAGAAGATGCGATGGAGAAAAAGTACATCATATTGATGCGATGCCCCCCATCTCTTTGAATCTTTCTTCTCCGCTGGCTATAAACACCAACTAAAAATAATAAACACTAACTCCTACTGAAATAAACACAAATCATTCTAGGATAAATATAAATACCAAATAATAAATATAAAATTTTTATTTATTATACGTTATTTATATTTATTTTATAAAATTTATGTTTATTTTGGATAATTTGTATTTATTCATCCTTTGAAGGTGCCTTCAATCCTTGTGAAGGCGTCTTCATGAAGTATGAAGGCACCTTCATACCATCCAAAAGCCAAATAAACACAAACTATCCAAAATAAATACTAACTTTATAGAATAAACATAAACTTCATATAATAAATAGAAATTTTGTATTTATTATGTGGTGTTTGTGTTTATCTTAGGATGGTTTGTATTTATTTCAATAGGAGTTAGTATTTATTATTTTCAATTGATGTTTATAGCCAGTGGGGGGGAGAGATTCGAAGAGATGGGAGGAGTCTCGATGAGCCTCCGTGCGTTGAACTCTTCTTGAAGATGCATTCAGGCCTTCATGCTTCGTATGTTTTTCATACGTCCATCCTCTTTTTTCAACTAACGGGCATAAAAAATCCTCCGTTTGCTTTTTAAGGATATTTTGGAAATGTGCGCTGATCCAATGGCCAAGGATTCAATCGGATATGGACTGGGATCTGGTTGATCGGAGCCCAGTTTATCTATATATTTGAGTAGGCTCGCAAGCTTTTGAGTCAGTATCCTGCTATTCAAACTCGATTCGAACTCGACAATAACCGAGTCAAGTTGAGCTTAAACTAGAGTCAAGCTTGAGTAGTTCGCGAGCAGCTTGACTCGTTTATAGTCCTAACTGAGTATATATCAAAAAAGCTTACAGTATATATCGGTAAGCTATCTGCTATATATCATTTAGTTATATGCTATGTACTGATGAATATTATATTTTAAAAATATATATTATTATATCTAAAGGTATGTATTGAGATATTGAATAAATATTTTGCTAGGTATGTATCAATTAGTCATATACTATATATTAGAAAATACTAAATTTGATAAACTATGTATGAATTTATCTGTAGATATGTATTGGGTCGTTGCTAAATGTGTATCAAAAAAGCTTACAGTTTGTATCACCTACCTATATACTATATATTGGTGAATTCTACATTCTGAAAATTGCATATCGATTTATTTATAGGTACGTATTGACTTATTTGATAATTAATTTATTTAGTATATATCATATAGTCACGTAATATGTATCGCTAAAAAATATGTACTAAAAATGAGAAAGAAAGAGAATACCTTGATCATAAGACTAATAACTTGATTAGTATAAAAAGTCATTAACTTTTAATTTTATTCATTAAGATTGGTATTAAGAAAAATATAGGAAATTATAAAGCCCATCCCATATGATATTTTAGAGTGCTCGCCCATATGATTTTTGTTCTTCTATAGTGGGGCGTTAAAATGTAAAGCTAGGAGGATGGGGTTAGCAGCGATAAGAAGACGGATGGCTATTAGGTTGTCCATGTCATCACGGGGACCACCAATACAATTGGTGCACGAAACTAGACCATAATCTAGTGTGCCAGCTCAATGGTACATTTTACTGTAAAATGGATGCCTTTTTTTCAGTTCATTTTACAGCGGCAAGAATCTATGGCTTATGATAACTTCGGACTAACGTTAGTATGATACAAAATTCGAGATAACAAAACTTAAACATGCTCGATTTCTAGAGTTTTTAAAACAAGTTGTCTGTTTTAAATCTGAACCTCCCACTTTGGTTTCTATGCTCTCCTTAGTTCTCCCGCACCTTGGTAATAAGAGGCTATCCATGAGCCAGGAGCTTGGATTCTCTCCAATTCATCATTGAACTAGATATGTCTAGCTTGTAATCACAGGCTATTGTGCATCATAAGGTAACCCTTGATTGGGTGAGGTCTATATCTTGTATAAAGCAACTACACAAAACAACCTGCCAAATCACAGGCGATCATTTGATACACAAATGGTCGATCATTTTGATATGTTTGATTGGGCATAAAAAAGTAACTTATTAAAAAATAATTTATGTTTAGTTGAACACTTATTTTTCTAGAAAAACTATATAATATACTCATTATATCCTTAATAGATATAAGATCATATATTTTTGCTCCTAAACTTTATATAAATAATAATATTATATTTTATATTAATATTAATATATTATAATATAATATTAGATCATAATAATTTATTATATTAATATAATACTAATATATATTATATTATATTAATATAATATTAATATTTTAATATAATAAATTTATTAATATCTAAATAAATATAATATTATATTAATATAAATATTAGGATAATATAAATATAATATTTTATTATCATTATTCAGTATTTCATCCTAATTATCTATAATATTTTATAAAATTTTAGACATAGATCTTAAAATAATATTTTAGAAAAGAAAAAAAGCATCATCATTTTTGAAGTCCTAAAACCCATCTCCTTCATGAATTTTTACTTTTTATAAAATGTGGAAAGTAACTTTCTATAGAAAGAGCTTTATTCATTCTCTCATCTTAAAATTTTAATCAAACAAGAGGCTTCTCCTCTTCCCCCTTCATTCTTCTTGAACCAAACAAGTTCTAAAAGTACCAACCAACCCTAACCCCAAAGATCTGGATGACCATAGGATCCCAAATATGTGTTCAACATTGGTCCATAATAGCACTCTTTATAAAGAAATTATTGCCTACATTGTATACACCATATGGCCATGCACAGCTAATAACAGCCATCAGTTTTTGTGGGTTTCATTTATCAAGCATGCATCTTAATCCACCATCATAGTATCTAATGGTTATGATTGGCTGCACGCACCGTCATAGTAATGTATGTAATATAGGCAATAATTTCTCTCCTTTATACTCGTCATCCATGAAGACAGTAGATAATTGAATAACAAAATGAGAGGAATTATTAGTTGGACTAGATTCATCACTTCAATGGAAGGGGTGTTTAGTCTTTGGGAATTGAAGGGTTCTTTAGCCTTTGGGACGTCACGTGAAAACCGTTGGTCAATGTTGGTGGGCGGACCAAGTACCAATTTCTAAGGTTAGGAGATCTTTAGTCCTTGAGATGCCATGTAAAGACCGTTAATGTTGACGGGCGTTGTATGATCAATGATAGGGGCAATTCGTCCAACTCGTGCCAGCCGTCGAGAAAGAAAGGCGAACCACGATAGCCAATCGCATATAACTTGGTCACGGAGTACTGATTCCCTGTTTGGTTTGATGGATGGATTAAAGGAAGGACGAATAGGTAAAAGAAAATAGATGAGGCTTTCATCCATCTTTTCATGTTTTTTTATTTTTTTTATAATAATCTTTCTTAAAGTATAAAAGGAGGAAAATAATTTCATTCTCTAGGATAAATAAATTATCATTTAATAAAAAATATTATTACTATTATTTATAATATTTATAATTTATAATTATATAAAAATTATATAATTTTAATTTAACTTTATTAAATAAATAATCTTATAAATTAATTATATATGAATTAATTTAGTTATATATATTGATTATATAAACAACTAATTAACTTATAAGTTAATTTAAATAGTTAATTAATTTTTATATAAATAATTAACTTAAATAATAGTGAATATAAATTAAAAATATAAAATAATTCTAATTATTCACTTATGATCATATAAAATTATGTACTAAAATAAAAATAATTAATAATAAAATTTAATAATATATATATATACTATATATCCACTCTATCATTTTAAATCTATCTATCTGCTCTATCATGACTCAAACCAAACGTAGAGTAAGACCCGCAAAAGCTTGAGATGGAGCGAGCTCATATATGCCCGTCTCCATTGGCCTAGCACGACGACTTGCCTACTAATAAATATTAAATGCATCAGCACATTGGAGACAGGAAAGCCAAGGTAGATTCTCTGAAGGATAATGGAGCAGCGTACACTTGTGGTGGTGCTCAAAATATCAACGTTGCTCACTTTCTAACACAAAATATCAGTGTTCCATAATTAATAATAGGTGCAGTTTCTCCAATCTCGTGGTAGCCGTTGAGAAAGAAAGGAGGACCATGAGATCCAGTCGTATATTACTTGATAATAAAGCACTAACTCTCTATTTAGTTTGCAGGATTGATTAAAAAAAATTAATAGCAAAGAAATAATGGATAAGAAAAAGAATAAATGAATCTTTCATCAACCATTTCATATTTTTGATGAAATATAAAAAAATAGATGAAAATAATTTTCTTTTGTATTTAGTATAAGAATGAAAAAGAGAATGAATGATATTTGCATGATTTTCTTTTATTATATTGACCTTTGATAAAAATATTAATATTATCAATTTATTATATTTATTTATACTAAAAAATATAATAATATCTAAACTTATAGTTTTTATAATTTATAAATATATAAGAAATTATATAAATATTTAATTTTTAAATTAACTTCATTGACTAAATAATTTTATAAATGAATTATATATGAATTAATTTATTTATATATATATTATATAAATAAATAATTAACTTATAATTGAATTTAAATTATTAATTAATTTTATATAAATAATTAACTAAAATAGTGAGTATAAATATAAAATTAAAGACCAATTTAATTATTTACTTATAATTATGGAAATAATGTATGAAAATAAAAATAATTAGTTATGAAATTTAATAAGTATATGGTTAATAGTGTAGATAAAATAACATATATAAATAAAATGAATGAAAAAAATAAAGAAGTATTACAATTATGTCAAAAAAATTAATGGTTGGACAATTTTATCATCATAAAAGCTCACTCCTTACATGCTCCCTCCATCATTTCTTGCAACCTTCTAAATTTGATATATAGGTAATCTCTTATTTTTATTCATCTTTTCTGAGATACTTTAAATAAATGATGGATGAGGATCATCCATTCTTTCAATCTTATCCATCCTCCTCCTTATATGCATGTCTCCATCGACCTGACCTAGCATGGCACTTTGTTTGCCACTAAACGCACCAGCATGTTGCAGGGAGGAAAGCCAAGCTAGTCTCAAAAGGATAATGGAGTGGCACGCAATTGCAGTGGTTCTCGAAACATCACCATGAACCTCATTTTTTAGCATCAAGGAGTCAAGTGAAATGGCATGTTATGTTTGTTTACATAAGAGAAACGAAGAGCCAAAGTAATAACATCCACAAATGTGCATGATAGTCTAGAGGGCTTGCTTAGTCCAAATTCTTTTGGACCACTTATCATAAGAGACAAAGAAGCATATTGCAAGGAGGAAAGCCAAGCTAGTCTCGGAAGGATAATGGAGTGGCGTGCACTTGCGGTGGTTCTCAAAATATCATCATCAACCTCATTTTCTAGCATCATGGAGTCAAGCGAAATGGCATGTTATGTTTGTTTATGGGAGAACAGAGAGCCAAAGTAAGGACATCCACAAATGTGCATGATAGTCTAGAGGGGATCGCTTGGTCCAAATGCTTTTGGACCACTTATCAAAAGAGACGTGTTTAATAGAATGCCTTTTTTTTTTTTTGATGCAAGTGGACAATCACGTAATTCTTGCATGAGTGCAATCCAAAATATCAGAATACAAAATGTCACATAGAGCTCTAGAATACTCCTGACCAAGGTGCCAGGACCAATCATCAATATGATCGGCAATGAAGGATGCCATCCAATCAGCAGCGCCGTTCGCCTCTCGGTAGATATGCCTAACGGTAATCATAGAAAAATGATGAAGAGACTTCCGAATATCATGAATCAAAGGATGGACAGTGGGCTGCTCCGCAGCATCTCGAACCTAGGCAATGATAGTAGCTAAGTTGCCCTGCATAATGATCCTCTCCACATGTATCCTCAGTCGTGCATGAATGATGCCCATCCAGATGGCCTGAAACTCCGCGCTTGGAGCAGATGGCTCAAAAAGGGAAGACCCTTCAGCTGCAAGCATCCTATCCTCATATTCTTGAATCATATAGTCTGCACCACCGCTACTCCCCCTGACACTGCCATCAAAGTTGATCTTGATAAAACCTAAAGATGGGGACTCCTAGGAGATGACAAGCACCGTATAGACCACTGCAGGAGCAGCAAGGGGGCCCCAAGAACTCGAGTCATCAAGAGACTGTTCGACAGCATCATAGCGGTAGAACTCCACCAAAAAATAGGTGCGCTCAAGCACCCGATGAGCAAGGATGATCTCAGCATCAAAGATCAAGCTATTCCTCGATAGCCAGATCTGATAGACGATGTAGACCATCCTTCCAGACGAACCATGGCAGACCATACTAAGAAAAGAAGAGAGCCAAAAGCTAGAGGATACATCCCAGTATGGGCCACCCACCATCTGCCAGATCATGCACGTCCTAAGGCAACGAAGAAGGACGTGTTCCGTCATCTCATCCTCCATCCCGCAACTCGGGCATACGGTCGGCACATCCATGCCCCTATCTTGGAGAAGAAATTGAGTCAGAAGATGGCCCCAAAAAATCTTCCATAAGAAGAGTCTAACCCTAGGATGGACAGCTGCTCTCCAGATACAGGCCACCTCAATCCTCCTCTCTAGGTCAGGTGAAGCAAGCTCGCTGGTAGGAACCTTGGCGCAGCACGACAGGCCCCATGCCCTCAAGTCCTGACTCCGATGGATGGGGATGGAGATAGCAAGGATCCTATCCGCAAGGTGGCCACCAAAAAGCTGAGAGATGTCCTGAGCCCTCCATCCTCTACCATCCTTAGTAATCAAGTCACAAACACGCTAGTCATCACGCACCTCCGTGTTGACAAAGGTCAGCCATTGGAAGAGAGGAAGGCTGGAGATTCAAGCATGCTGGCTCACATCAACCAAAGTACCATTGTCAATCAGCCACCTAAGCTGGGCCTCCACTGCTGGGCCATAGGTCCGAATCTTTCTTCAAATAAAAGAGCAACTACGACCACCATGGCTATGAGGCCCCTGGCTCCATGCCCCATAGCAAGCTCTCATCACTTTACTCCACAGACAGTCAGGCTGGATGAGGAATCTTACGGCATGTCTAGCAAACATCGCCTCCCTCCTAAGCAACAAAGACTAGACCCTCAGGCCCCCTTCTCTCACAGACTGGCAAATGACTTTCTAAGAGAGTAGGTGCAAACCATGACCACCCTGTGTGGAGCCCCATAAAAAAATTTGGAACTGATGTTCCAGATTTCTGAGGTAGATGCAAGGCATAATAGTATTTGCAAGAAGGTAGATCAGGATAGAGCTCAAAACAGACTTCACGAGAGTAACCCTCCCCATCATAGAGAAGAAGCGGGCTTGCCAACCATCGAGGCGCTCCTGAATCCTCTACTCCATATGCCTGCAATCAGCCCTCCGCAATCTCCGACCCATGATGGGGACACCAAGATAAGTCAGCATTTCAGTTTACTCGGGGATCCCCAACCTATCAAAAATCGCGAGCTTCACCTGGACCTTCATCTTTGGGCTGAAGATAATGGTAGACTTCTACCGATTGACACACTACCTAGAATTCCAACAATAGACCTCTACCGTGGATGCAAAGTACCTCGCATTGTGCAGAGAGGCCCGACCAATAAGCAAATAATCATCTGCAAACAAGAGATGTGACAAAGGCTACATCCTAGGGGCAGGCCAATAGGGCTCTAACTCACCCCCTGGACTGCCACCTGAAGAGCATGAGATAGGACATCAGCACATAAAATAAACAAATACGGAAAGAGAGGACACCCTTGCCGGAGGCCACAAGTCAAGTGAAAGAACTCGGTCGGAGAGCCGTTGATCAAAATGACGAAGCTCAGACCTTCCATACAGTCCATAATCCAGTCTATCTACTTGCCATAGAAGCCAAACTCTTGAAGCGTCTGCCACACAAACCTCCAGCTCATGCGGTCGTACACGCGCTCCATATCAAACTTAATCACCATCAAACTCCAATGAATAGAGGCTCATTGAAGATCATGCATAAACTCCTAGATAAGTAGGATGTTATCAGTAATGCAGTGGCCACTAAGAAACACCCCCTGCTCCTGACTGATCAAGCGCAGAATGATCAATTTTAGGCGACCAACTAGAACTCTTGCACACATCTTGTAAAGGATGGTGCAGAGACTGATAGGCCTGAAGTGACCAAGAGCAGCTGCATCAGATCTCTTTGGAATGAGAATGATCAGCATTCTCTTCCACTGCTCCGGTATACCTCTGGCCTCAAAAACCATCTGCACAGCCTCAGTCATCTCGGCACCAATAATCGACCAATAATGACGAAAGAAGAAGGGTGAAAAGCCATCCAACCCTAGAGCTTTGTCTTTTCCAAGAGACCAAAGGGCACCACACACCTCATCAACTGCAACAGGACAAGATAGGGCCTCATTCTCCTAATCAGAGATGCAGCAAGTAGGGGGTACCCCTGGGGTAGATCACTTCCACCAAGATTGACAGTCAAACGAGATCTGAAGAACTGAAAAATCTGATCTTTGATCTTGTCACTGTCCTCTACAATATTGCCATCCATGTTCCTCAGCTACCTAATATGGCTCGAAGATCTTCTGATCATCATGGACTGATGGAAGAATCTGATGTTTCGATCTTCTTCTCTAATCTACTGCATCCTGAACTTCTGCCTCCAGAAAGTCTCTTGCTGTCTTAAGAGAGAATGGTGCTCAGAGAGCTTGCGATGAAGCTCCCACAGGTCCTGCTCCTAGAGTCCACCCTTCTGGTCCTATCTCCTCTATAGCTCTGCAATATCCACCTCCACCCCCTTAAGTCGTCTAAAGATATCATCTACTTCAAGTCGGTTCCAATGGATGAGCTTGCATCGAGCCAACTCTAGCCTCCGAGTCATCTGATATCTCGTATCCCTACGAACCGACATCCTCCACACCTTCCTAATCAGATTTCACGATCCCTGATAGAAGGTTCAGAACTTTTCAAATCTGAATGGAGCTCTGAAAAAATGAGGACCATCAGTAGTGAGAAGGAGCGGACAGTGGTCTGAGGTGATCCTCGGCAAATCGTGTATCTGGTGCAGAGGGAGCTGCTGGAACCATCCAATGGTGCCTAGGGTTCGATCAATTCTCTTCCAAATCCTAACACCCCCAAGATGATTATTGCACCGGATAAATCTTGGGCCAATATAGCCAAGATCAATCAATCTTAGGTCACTGATGAACTTCCTGAACTCTTTAGAGTCAATGGTATCAGCATGCTGTCTACCATCCATTTTCTCATGGGGCCCATAATGCAGTTAAAAGTCTCCAACAATAAGAGAGGGTAGGCCTTACATAACCAATCTAGCAGTCTCAGACCAAAGGATCCTCCACTTCCAATAATTAGTGCTTGCATACATCCCAGATAGTAGCCAAGGACCTTCTGTCTGCTCGAAGATGATCAAAGCAATCTGTTGCTCACATCCATGAAAAGCATCCATCCTGATACCGCTGCAACGCCACAGCACCATGATCCCCCCAGCCAAGCCCCTGGACTCTATGGCATAAGAACACCATGATGGTGAAATCCATCTCCTGGCTCGATTAAGGCTCCTCTCCGATAGTCGCATCTCAAAAAGGATATAAATATCAGTTTTATGTTATTGGATAAGTCTTTCAAGCCTCGTTCGGAAGAAGGGCTTTCCCACCCCTCGGATGTTCCAGATCAGCACTCTCATTGCGAAGAGTGGTATGGAGGTGGGTCAAATCCCATGACCCCCTCCATCTGAGTGTCATCCTCCAATCCCACGGTCGAAGATCTCCCATTTGCTAGTCTCCCTTCCTCTTCCTGGATGGCCTGCCTCAGCTGGACCATAGCCTCCTCATGGTCTAAGCCTTGCACCATCTCCTACTCAGGGTGCTCTGTCTCCATTACCCCAACATCCTCTAGAGCCACACTCAATCTCCCATCTCCTGAGGTTTTGGCAGAAAATAAAAAGACCCCTAACTCTTGTGGAGCACCAGCCACCTCCATCTGAGACTCCAGACAGACTGGAGCCTTTCCTTTTTCTCTAATTGCAGAGGATCATCCTTTTTTGCCTTCAAAAGGATTTTTCTCCTTGCTCTTGGGCTTCTCCTGCACTAGCCCGCATCAAATTCACTGGGTTGGGCATGCTTGGGCTGGGCAAGGCCCACCCCCATTCCCTCCATCCGCGCCACAGCCAGGCCCACGCCATGCGAGCTTTCCTCCATCATGCAGTCTACCAATGGACCGAAGATACTAACGGGTCAAGTTGCATTCATGCCTACACCCACACTCGACTCCGCACCCATAACTATGCTCGCATGGATCTCCGCACCTCGCCCAGCCTTCGATTCAGCCATCGAACCACAGGGGAGTTGATGCTGAGCGACCTTGGTTGGCTTCAGCCAACCGTTGGATCCTTCCATCGGATTAACTCGGTTAGAGCCATCTTGAGTTGGCCCCATGTCGGGTTGACCTAGTTTGGTTCCCGCCATAGGCCCCCGACTCGATACAGCCCCCTTCTTCTTCGTTCCACCACTCGCTCCTAGTCCCGACAGCCACCATCGGACTGCAACCAACCACAGCCCCAACTCCTCCTTTCCTTCATTGCAAAGAATGTTCTCCGCACTGAGGCTCACTGATGAGCTCCCTCCTTCTCCGCATGTCGGACATGCCACCAATGCATGAAAATAGCTACACCGGAAGCACATGCCATCTAGATTTTCGTAGATGAACCTCTACCATTGGGGGCCCTCAGGTCCGTCGATCACCACCCCTGGCAGCAGCGACCGTCGGAGATCCAGTCTAATGCAAACTCGCATAAAGCCCAGACATCGAAGCTCCATCGTGCAATCATCCAAAGCTACCATCTCCCCTACCAATACCATAATACTTCGGACTGTCGCCTTTTTTCAGAGCTCCGTTGGGAGCTCCGACAGCTAGACCCAAATCAGGACCGACCAGATCGAAACCTCCGCTGGGTGAAATCCTGGCTGCCATGGTTCCACTGCCAAGGCTTGGCCCACCATAACCCATGGGGTGCCAAGGACCGCCCCCCGGTCACCACCATCGGCAAAATGGAACAAGAGATGACTCCTATCCAAGACATAGCCGATCACCTCCCCCTTAACACCAGCCCATGACTGAAAATCTCTGATCACCACCTCCACCTTCACTCGACGCTCGAGGCTCTTGGCCACTACTACTGTGGCCATCCACACCTCCGTATCCGCTCGCACCTCCTCCGTTGGGAGCTGGACCACCTCCGAAAATCGATGGATCAGCTCCTTGATCACCGCCAGCACTAGTTTCGGTGAGACCTAAAATGGGCACCTATTCTCCTACCTTTTCCATGCCATCTCCGACCGGTCGTTCGCCATTGCAGTCCCCTGATGGTTCGCAGGGTTGCTCTCCATCATCATCGATGCAGCCGATTGTCCAACCCCACCGGATCGCCGACGATCAACCGAAAGAGAGTCATCGCACAAATCTCAAAGCACTAATGAAAATACTTGCAATAATTACTATTCAAACCCTCATGAAATCCTACTAGATTAGGTGTATCAAAAACACAACCAAATAGAATGCCTTTCAAAAGGCAGAATATTCGTAGATCAGGTTAGCAAAAAATCGCTGCTAAGTGGGTCACACCTAATGCCTATGCCTTGGTATATGCTACAGGGGATTTCATATCCGTTATTGGAGAGACTAGCAGGCAAACTCTCTCTTTTACCCCTTTCTCTCACCGGAGTAGGGCTGTTAATGGGCTGGACCGGACTTGAGATTGGCGGGCAGCCTAATGGGAAGATGGGTCTGATGCTGGGCCTCAAATATTAGGTTCTCATTACTTCTGTGCCTTATGTGGGTTGGCCCAAGCCCAGACCCCATAATAATTCTAAGCTTCCCCTCCCCATTCTATCCCCTCGAGCACTCATCAGTTATCCCCCTCGGACCTGTGACTACCAATCACCAGCAACATCTACCATTGCCATTCGGTACTATTTCTGCCTTCATCCCATTAGAGAGATGAATGGCAACAAGTGACTGAGGGTAGGAGCGGTGAGCGATGAGTGGAAGAGGAGAGGAGTAGAGAAGAGGAGAAGACACGGTGCGTGAGGGCAATAGAGGAGAAGATTGGTGGTGGGAGATGGCAGAGAATGATATGGGTGGGCGGTGGAGGAGAGGACCTGTCGTCGTTTACAGCCGGTGGAGGAGAGGACCTATCGTCGTTTACAGCCGATCGATTGCTGTGTTTTCTTTCTTTCATGTGAAAAATCAAGATTTGACACTAGTAGGATGAGGCCGAAGAAGGGATGGGCCTTCTTTTATTTATCTGTTGGCTTTATTGGGCTGTTGATGGGCTGGCACAAGCTGGATCACTAGTGGCCTTAGCATCACTTCCACTTTTCATGAAAACTGTTTTTCTTCCTTTTTTTTTTTTAGTGAAAACCGAAATCCAAAACCTGTTTAGTATTTCTTAGAGTTATTGTAATGGCCTGAAAACAAACCCCGCCACGCCACCATCATGGCATACCCATCATATAACTTCATCCGAAGAAACTCTCCTTTTATCTTGGTTCATTATTGAAATTGCAACTGATGTTTAATGCATGACTCTTCTTTGAATAAGTAATCATATAATTTGTCAATAATTAAATTACGATAGGATACTATGGAGGATTATTCAACCATGGAAAATTCTGAGCTTTTAAAGAAATTTTCTATATTTTTAGGTGGGAGTTTTCCATAAATTCTTTCAAAGAAGGAAAAAAATAAAAAAATTGAGTACTTCTTTTGAGTAGAAGTACTTCAAGAATTTTTTTTTTAATTAAAAAAAAAATCAGACACCAACCAACTAAGCTAAGACCGGTTGGCTGATACTTTAATTGAATACTGGTACCATGGTCTTAGTAGATGCTATATGAAAAATCGGGTTTAGCCAGTTTAATAATAAAAAAAGGAGTGAGCTTATGCGAATCTGGAATAAAATTTTTGTTAAGTAAACTTTACCTTTTTCTACTTTCACTTTTTGTATTATAAATTATTTTCAAATTTCAGGTTCACAGAATCAGAGCAACAAGAACCATGATATTAGGCTATTGTCTAAGTGCAGCATATTTGGGCTGGGATGACTCCACTGAGTTCGCATTGCTAACTTCTCTTGCAAGGCTGTTAGGAGTCCAACCATATCTTCTGGAACAACACTTGTGACCAAACCCACCCTCTCTTTTTCTAATGAATTAACTAATATATATGGACCAAGCACACAGAGACAATTATACCGTAGAACAAGACCCTGGAGTTGAACAGAAGGTTATGGAGAACAAAGGCTTCTTTAAGTCCCTCAATTTTCTTATTTTGAGCCGAGTCTTCCTGTGAAAGAAAGAAGAATAGTACAATCTTCCTATGAAAGAAAGAAGAAGTATCTTCTTAAAAGGTTACTCTTTGCCAAGGTCATCATCTGAGTCTATTTATATAGAACTTATCATCGCACAAGAAGAGCAATCACTACTTAGCGAGAGATCATCAAGAGGAAGTGACAACATGACTAGCAACTTGCCTGATCCTATTCTCCAATCCTTCCAGTCTCTTTGGATCTCTGCTACCAACATAGACTTTGGCCCCGAATTGGCAAGCAGCAGAACTCCGGAAGAATTTGTGGCGACCGTCAACCATGTTCTTCAAAATTATAAAGGCGAAAAGCTCAATAGGTTCCGCCTCTTCTTCTGCCCCCTCGATATGTTTCTACCTGATATTGAGAACTGGATAGCATTTGCAGTAGCAAAGGGAGTCGAAGAACTAGAGCTCGACTTGTCCATGGGATCTGACCCTTTGACTGGTGAATTTACCAATGGAGGTCACCCCTTTAAATTGCCAGATTGTCTATTTAAATGCAGATCGCTTACCAATCTAAGTTTGAGCCACTGTGACTTCTGTCCACCTCCGGATTTCAGTGGTCTTAATGGCCTCCAATCTCTGTCCCTTTCATATGTAAGCATCGCTGATGATATGCTCCATTTCATGGTAGCCAATTGCCCTCTCCTTGACAGCTTGAGTCTCAAAAGCTGCCCGAGTCTCAACTCGATCAAGGTCTCAGGTCAAGACATCCAAATTCAGAGGTTAACTGTTATAGAATGCTGGAATGCATGGGAAATGGAGATTTGTGCTCCCAGGCTTCGATCTTTCATATACTATGGGGAACATATATTTGGAGATTCATCCCCTAACATCCCATCCTTGGAGGATGCCTTCATCAGTTCAATCGATATGGAAAGCTCAGAACCTGAACATGACTACATAAAGTTGTTATTTGATCTCTCACACGTCAAGATTTTTACTGTTTGCACAGCAACACTAATGGTAATTTTCTTGTGAACCTAATTTTATTTTTATTTGATGATGAACCTAATTTTACTTTGATAAGGTTCTGGTGTCATTTGATGTTGAATTCTTTATTAGCTGTGTCTTCCAACAGCATTTCACCACGTACAAAAAAATATTAGTGGCTTTCATTCTCAGATTTGATGTTGATTCTACATTGTTTCTCTCTTCCAACAGCGTTTCACCATATATGAAGAATCGACACCCGAATACCTGCCTGTCCTTTTACCAAACCTAACAGAACTGCAGCTGCTGATAAATTTGTTCAGGAGCGAAGAGCTTGCTTACGTCTATGGATTTTTCCGGCTCTGCCAAACTCCGTTCATTGAGAAACTCTTCATTCAGGTAGGTTCCCTCTTAGTATTGTACAGTTACCATCTTATAGTCCTCACCAACTATCTTATTCATCTTTACAGCTCCCCAGAATACCTGAAGATCCAAAAGATATAAGATCTGTGCAGGAGCCATCAGATATTACTTTTAACCATCTCAAGGCAATCAAACTAAGCAACTTTAAAGGGAGCATGAGCGAAATGAGATTGGTGGGCTTTCTACTGGAGAGGTCTGTTGTTCTGGACACTATGGTATTAGTCGCCCCTCCAAAGGCTGATATGAAGGAGAGCATCAATCATGAGCAATATAATTCAGCATCAGAAGCCACATCTCAAGGCAACGTAGACTTGATGGTTCTACGTGGGCAGCTGTCATTGCTGCCAAAGACATTTAGAGCCAATATAGTGTTATGTGAGTATTTGGAGGATGACAAGGCTTTGACTCCAAAGCATACAGAATACTTTTCAGACTTCTAGCAATTGAGAAGAGTTCTAAATATCTGTTAGTTGTTACCGCCTGCATCATAAGCTATCAAATAGCAAATCTCAAGTATGTTCTACTCATTAGATGTCAGTGCATAACTATGTGTAAAAGCAGCGTGCTAAATGTTTTCATCGTGATAGCAAATAAAATGATCTTATTGAAATGAAGAATCGAATTTTGTGAGCTGATAATTGTAAACTAAGTTCATAATTTCATTAATTTGAGTCTAAAAAAATCAAGGATACTTCAGAAAAATCATCTGTAAGTGTCCACATCTCAGCACCGTATGATACAAATTCTATGGGATGTACAACATAGACGGCCTTCCAGCATTATTCTGGATTTCTGTATTCTAAGGACTCGTTTGGTACGAAGAAAGTGGAGAGGAAAAGAGGCAGTTCCCAAGAAGTGGAGAGAAAACCTCTTGTTTAGTTGAAATTTTAAGAGAAGAGAGAAGAAAAAAAGGCTCTTCTTATGGAAAGTTACTTCCCATATTTCATGAAAAATAAAAATCCATAAAGGAGGTAGATTTTGGCACTTCTCATGAAATGAAAAGTGATGATACATTTTTCTTTTCCAAATTTTTTTTTTAAAATCGATGACTAAGATTTTAAAAAATATCATGGATGGTTAGGATAAAATACTGAATAATAATAATATATTATTATATTATTATTATCTTAATATTTATATAAATATAATATTAATATTAATATTAATATTATAATATTTATTATATTTTAATATTTTTATTATTATTTATATAGTATTTATATTAATGTATCGATATTTATATTACTATAATATTATATTTATTAAGATATTAATAAATTTATCATATTAAAATATTAATATTGATTAACATAATATAATATATATTAATATTATATTAATATAATAAATTATTGTAATTTAATATTATATTATAATATATTTATATTATATTAATATTAATATAATATTATTATATATATAAAATTTAGGAGCAACATGTATAGTCTCATATCTATTAAGGATATAATGAATATTTTATAAAGTTTTTTTAAAAAAATAGATATTCAACCAAACATAAGTTACTTTTCAATGAATCACTTTCCATAGTCAATCAAATATATCAAAATTCTATACCTAGAAAATAATTTTTCAGGAACTGATTTTCTAGGAAAGTATAAATGTTTGAAAGGAAAGGACTTTGGTGTTAATTTTCTCAAGTAACATTTGAACTAGTCCCGGCACGCGGTTTGACGAGACCAATTCAAGTATTGCCCAATAAACAATTATTTTATGCAGGTCCTTATGTTAAATGATATTTTACTCCATCTCACTAACTTTTCCTTTCACTGCTGGTCATCTTGGGCAAATATTTGAACTGATTTCAGCAAGCCGGGGCTAGTTCAAACCTCAAATGGAATCTAAAATAGAAATTAATATAAATCCTTTTTTCTAATTACGATTATAGTTAGGTCCCTTGCCCCTCACCGCAGCTCGTCCTTGTCCTCCCGCGACCGTGACGGCGAGGGCGAGGGCGACGGCGGCGACATTGTTGCTTTCCCCGCTCTCCCCAAACCCAGAGAGCCGGAACCCGACGCCGGATGCCTCCGCGCCACGGTGCGGCATCCCCTCCGTCTCATCGAACGACGGGACATCCGATGTTTGTCTTCTCCCCCATATCTTATCCTCTTTTTTTTTATGGCTACAATGGTGGTGAATTTGTGGGAGTGATGTGTTGGGGCTAGAATTGGGTATAAAACTTCCCTCTTTGATATATGAGATAACTGCTAGGGTTTAGGGTTTGAGCTGGGTGCGATCTTGTGACCTGCTGTTATAGGTCATATTAGTTCGTAGATCCCTAGTGGTTTATGTTGTGAGTTTTGGTTCCTACTTCTCCTTTTCCCAGCTAATCTTAGTTTTTTTGGGAACGGCTAATCTTAATTTTAGTTCATCGTTGTTACCATTAATTTTTAATCTGAAGTCATGATCCATGCTTAAGAATCATTGTAATCTAGTTGAGACAGGAGAAACCCTTACTAAAATCTGGATCTTAAGACATGCATCAAATTTTACTTTTTGCACGTTATTGTGAGAGAGGGCATAATCGAAGGACCAAAAAATTCCAGCTGTTTAATTATAGATGGTTTCGCAAGAGAACAGATGAGAGTGTGATTAGTACAAGAACAATTCAGAAGATGGAATTATTTCTTTTCTGAAGAAAGATAAGGCCTTGAAGACTCTGGAGAAAGATTATTCCCATGTAATGCTTCAAAAACGGAAGACATTAAATCCTTCGGTTAAGTTCCTTAGAGATTTAATCATTTGGCCACTTACTGGCTTTCTAATATGACCTCTAATATGCAATTGTTTGCACTGAATTCCAAACTGGTAGGTTGTGCTATCAGCGCCAATATAGCTTATGCCCAAGGCCTTTTCCAGATGCTTATTTCAAAACGCAACTTGGAGATCAAAAGTAGTTCACGTAGGAGTATCTCTGTCTGAGATTATTTGATTTTCTGATATGCGTCAATGTTTTTACAAACAATTCTGTATTAGTTGAGAACTCGTGGTTGCTAATTTTGAATTCTATATGAAGAGGCCGGTGCCAAATATCCACAAGTTTCAATGCCAAACCTTAAGGAATTGCAGCTCCTTATGAACTCTGAGCAGTTGAAGATTTTGCATGCATCTCTGGCTTCTATCAACTCTTTCCTTCCCCATTTCTTGAGAAGCTCTTTATTCAAGTCAGTCTCCTTTCACTATATGATCCTGTATCATAGGGCATTGTCATCTGATTCCTGTTTTCTTTCAAAGGCTTTCTTCAAACATATTGTTTGATTTGCAGCTTCCATTGGTCCCGAGATTCCAATTAGATAAGCTATGTGATAAAGGATGTGCAAGAGCCATTAGATTTGGCTTTTTACCAACTCAAGGTGATCAACATGAGCCATTTTAAAGAATGCAAAAAGGAGATGATATTGATTAGATTTTTTCTAGAAAAGGCTGGTGCCATAGAGTCTATGATATTAGTCACACCTCCAAAGCTTGGTCAGAAGGAAACCATCAATGAGGAACAGAGTATATTAGTTTCAGATTTCGTAACTCTGCATGTTCAACTGTCATCGATACCAAAGACATCTCTTTGAGCCAACATAGTCGTCTGAGTATCTGGATGACAGATAAGATTTTTAGTGCAGTACAAACAGAATATTATTTTGAGGTTTGGCAAATTGTTTGTAGAATAATGCCGTATATTCAAATTCCTATTTAGGGGCTATCTAATAAGTTCTCTATGCTTGGGCATCTACTTTCTGGTGTTACTATTATTTGTCTGATTCCATAAATGAATGAAACAATGATTTACAAAGCAATGTTCTAAAAATACCAATCATTCTTGAGGTTTGATGTTTTATGGGATGTATCAGTGCATATAAAGGAGATAGCTTTAATGGCTTGGTCCGTGGAATTTAATTTTACTAGTCTGTTGTGACAATAATGTTAGAAATTGTGGCCCCTCACATGATACGCTTGATAAGAAACATTTCTTATATCTCTGAAATTGTATTAGTTCCACACGTTTTACAAGGATTACTGCCTGGTGACATAATTGGTCTTCCTGAAAAAAGGACAAAGCTTTTGTACTTGACAGTGATTCCTAATTTTAGCAATTTACTTTGGGGGTTGTTAAGGCAAAATTTTCAGACTTCAGAATACTAATCAGCAAATGCTAGGTAAACTGCATCCCACCAAATACTTGAGCAACTGAAAATAAACAAGCACAACCTATTGGAGCTTGTCCCAAAGTTAAGTAAATTAATAATTTTCTTTCGGTATTTAATAAATAAGATTTTGGAAATAAGAAATGCCACTGCCATATGTTATTGTTTTTGTTTAAAAGATTTACATTCTAAGTAGAAATTCTGAGCTTCTTTTATAATACATTGGGTGCATCAATGAAATGATAATAACATAATTTTATTAATTTTTTTCAACATTCTTGTTTTGGAAATATGATTGCATCCATTGATGTACAGAACCGGAAGTGGGTCATCCAAGAAAAACTAAATCTTTCCTTGAGCAAAAACAGAAGGATGTAAGAAGTTGCTTCAATGCTGAATCATCACAAAGCTAGGACCTCCTACTCCTCTCTATAAATCTTACATCATCTCACTCCATGACCTCAAGGCTTCTTGATTTCTTTTCTCTTGCTCGTATCCATATTTCATCTTTTCACCATAGTCGTTTCCTTCCTGTCATTATATTGATTGGCACCCCCTTTCTCTCACATATCCATCTTACTATGGTCTGATATTACAACCTCTAATGAACTTGTCTGAAAAATTCAGATACTTTGTCCAGAGAGGCCGGAGTCGAGGAAATGCTATATCCAACCAAGGTTTAGCTCTGCCATTGAAGTGGATGACCGCTGCCTTTTCTACATCTGCTATGGTGGTGTTTTCTTGGTATCCAAGCCCCAACATGTGCCAATAGGGGTCAATGATGTGAACATGGCCATGAAATGATATTAAACCAGGTGGTAGAGTTCCTAACTGCCATAGACTTAAGTCTGATTTTAAGTTCTAAAAGAGTGAAAGAGAAATTAATTAGAGATAAAGATGCAACTAAGAAAAGAAAATGATGAAGAAGAAGCTGCTTATAAGCTGTAATTACCTTTTGAAGCCAGTGGTGGTAAGTTAGACTAATGTTTGTCTTCCTCCATGCATCAAGGTCGAAGATATTCATGCCATATGCCCAAGCACACTCGTTAGGGTCAAAACTTTCAGAAATTAAAGGGTGGGAGAAGTTTAAGTAGTTCTTAAATTTCTTTGACATCACAAACTTATCAGCTCCTCTGCATGTTTCGACTGCACCATTTACTTTGCCTTGCAGATCAATGTCCCAAAGGGGTGAAAGATCGGCTTGGATGACAACATCATCATCGAGAAAGACAACCTTATTAAGGCTTGGAAACAACTGCAACGTTCAAGAAAACATCTAAAATTTACACATCATAAATCAAAGAAGTGGAACCATCAAAATGCAAATCATATTTTTATAAAAACTTCTTTGTGATTAGTCATCCTCGTTTTAATTATAAGGATGTGATAACTGACTTTGGGTATAAATTTTATCCAAAACTAGTCTGGAAGAGGATAGGCTGTGTGTGGGAACAAATATTAATCAACTCTTAACCATCAAACTATGATCTAATAACCCATGTTCTTCAACAGACGCTCTTTGCAAAAAGGAGCAGGTTCCATATAAAACATAAAATATTTTTTCCAACAGGTTTATTTTGTGATTTTTGTTTTAAGTAAAAGAAGGTTGACTGTGTGATAGGTGTCACATCCAATCAGGAAATTGATTTACTTTGCTTAACTTCCCTTAGCAATTTTAATTTTATTTTTTAGTAAAATGATGGTATGACCACCAGCCCATTCACCAAACGATGAAATGTCACCAATAAAAAAGAAGGATGACCTACTACAACCCTCTTACCAACAATTTGAACACCACCAAATGGAACAGTTGAAGATATTCTTAGGCCCTGAACACCTGTATTTACCTAATCAGTAGCCCAGATCTCGTTATCTAGATGCTATTCCAAGCCCAAACCACTTTGTATTCAGAAGCCTCATTTCTAACCATTTTTTGATGCGGAATCCTCAAGCATCCTTTGATGTTGAAAGAATAATATCTGAGATTTGACATTCTTTAGGTCCTGAAGCCCATGACTTTTGGATATTGTTTTCATAATTAGGTCCCATGGGCTGAATTGGGACTCTTCCATCTAAGACGAGCTACACTTTGTTTGGCCCTAACCAGTCCTGAATCAATTTGTTTAACTCAATGCGGTTTGCAACCAAATACTGGAAACAATGGAAGTAAAACTTGCTGCTTCTTACTGACCTCGGGCAAATGGATGCGAATATGGTTCATGACCGACTGATACTTTGGACTCAAAGCCTGCAGCTTGGCCGCCACCACGACAGGTTTCTCGCTCGCATCGGCGATGATCGCCGATGAGCCTCCTCGGAACTGTGACCGTGCTGCCCGGTCCTTCTCCATGGCCTCCATCACGGGGACCCTCCTCCTCGCGAACCACTCAAAATGGTGCAGCCCCTTCACCTCGATGACCGCCGGTTCCAATGGGTGAAGCGAAAACCAAGCCTGCATGGGCGCGTACGTCTTGCGGTCGGTGATGACGTGGACCACGACCGAGCTCGGTTGGAGGGAATTACCGACGAGGGAGGCGGCCACGACCGCAGCGGCGAGAACGTTGTCGGAGGCGAGGACGAAGTGGTGGAGGGATGGGTCGACGAGTGCCGGGACCCGCTCCGGGGCCGGGAGCTGGAGGCGGGCGCCGGAATTGGTGGAGTGCTCCTGGGCCAGCCTTAGGGCCAGGCAGTGGAGCTGCTTGGGAATGCTGCTGGATGCCACGTGGCGGTAGAGATACTCCTGGATCTTGGCCGTCCTCGTCCTCTGTTCTAATAGCGATATCTGCGTGGTCAACGGCAGCGTTCAAAAGTCAACTATAAACATACTATGATTTTCCTATATTTTTTGAATTAAGCGGTAGGTTTGGTTTGGATAGGAACCATGGCTTTGAGTCTTAAGGCAAAGGTTTTGGCATCCGATCTGTTGCTCTTCATCTCTGCAACGAAGTCTTCTAGTGTTTGTGGAATATCAGATCCTGGCTCAGGTTCTTCGATCTCTCCTTCTTCGAGTACACGATAAATTTCTTCAGGAACCTTCTGTGACAATTAATCACCTTTTTTTAGTTTTCATGTCAAAAGAACCTAATCTGCTCAGCAAAAAACGGGGGAAAAAAGGGGGGGGGGGCAAATCCAGAGAGAGTAAATTTTGATGCTTAAGTTTCGATGATTAGTTACCGTTGATTCGAGCCTTCTTCCCCAAATTCTTGGCCCTAGCTTTTTTCCTACACATCCTGCCATACAAAACAAATAAACAAATAAAATGCCTTAGATTGCCACTTGAAATTGGACAAAGATAGGATAGGATATTTTCTTTAAAAAAGAAAGTAAAGAGATTAAATCCTATTCTTGATAAAGAATGGAAGAATTTTTTTCTAAAATATGTGATTATCTAGTTTAGCAAGGAAGATATAGCCTCAGGCTTTTAAAAAGTGTCAATTTTATCGCTTGCCAGGGGCAAAGAACCTGACTGTTACCCGAACTTACATTATGAGTTACACCTAACTAGCAGTGCAGCACATGAGGTCTCTTCTGGCCCAAGATAAAAGGAAAATAGAAAAAGGGAAATGCTGATAAGCTACCCCATCTGTGGATTTTTTTTTTTTTTTTTGGAGAATTCGCTTGTGGAATTATTTTGAACGCCAATTTCTTTAGGTACTCACCAACTAAGACAAAGACCTGAAACCTGAAATAACTTTATGCGCATTTAAGCATCAGCTTTTCTAATGACTGTTGGAACTGTGTTGATTCAAAAAGGTTTTTTCAGATATCGTGCTATTTGATTCATCTTGTGACGGGCCAGCAGACTTCAATAGTAATCCGTCAATTTTTTGGTGATCACCAAATAATTTATATCAGAGGTTAAATGTTTGCTTAAAGTTTGGATATGACGAATCCGCTATCGCTGTCTTAGGCAAGACCTTTGCACCAGTTAAAAGTGCAAGGTAACAGGGATACAAGGTCATGATATTATCATCCCTAACCTCTTCAAGCGGATATTTTATTTCACATCAATGTTGTTCACTTTCTTTTCCTTTTGGGATTAGACCAACCATGTAGGAAGTCCAGTCGGTAACCCATTAAAGTGATTTCATCAAAGAGTCTGAGTCCAGATAAAATCTCCATTTTATCTTTTAAGATTTCTAATCGACCGATTTTGGGAACATGTACTGCATACTCATTGATCAGGTCAAGACTATGCAAGGAAAATTTGATTGTTACAATCATTGTTACTATTGGTAGAAAGAGGCATGACGTAGCCCCAAAAAATAAAGATAAAAAAGAGGCATGATTGAAGCGCAAAGGGGTACATAATGGAAGTTAGCCTCCTTTAAATCCAATAAACCTTGCATATACCATAGACATGTCAGGTATCATCACATATTTTTTGATACAACCACTAGAGTGCACCTTCTTAAAACCATATGTAATTGATGGTTTTAGTCTCTAGCAACTGGCTCAATTCTTATCAGTCATGTAAAGAGATCAAAACTCATTCTAAAACTTGGGAATTATATATTTATTTTAGTTTTTATTAAGCAGAATTATGTATGTAATCATGAACTAATTCAAAGTTGATACACAAAAATGTCTCTTTTGGTTAAATAACATAGAGGGTTTCAATGTATTCAAAGTTTATATTTCTTCAAAAATAAAAGATGCATCAAAGTTTATCAAGAGTTCATGTGCAAGAAGCCTAGAGCAGGTTCGATTGCATGGACTTGTTCCATGTAACACAACAGTTTTTTACTACGAGTGTAAATACAGTAACTCAGAGTTAGAATTTTACTCAAAAAATTAAATTGGGGAATGTAAGTTGGCAAACTCGTCATGGAAACCTTGATCTCTCTTTGAAAACTGGATGCATGCACATATATATAATTCATAGAAAAAAGAATTCACGAGGAGCCAATACCTAAAGAAGAGCACTCGGTCTCTCCCTCGATTGTATCTATTGCCGTCAGCACGAACACAAATCGGAGCAAGAATGTGACAAAGAGCAGTGAGTAGAACACCACCTTATAAGAAAGCTTCCTCGACGTGACCTTAACCTTGATGAAATCCCTCACCCCCTTCCCTGGGAACACCGTCACATGTCTCATACTCGGCGATATCTGAAGCTGCATTGCAACTCCAAAGTAGGGAGCACAAGGAGGCCAAAACCAACCACCACCTGACTCAGATTCTTCTTTGGAGACCACAGAGGACCTGGATTCCCTTGCAGAGACCCATGAGGTAGAAGAAGAGGTGATGGCTCAGGAGATTGTAATAGGAGCTCGGTTCTGGTGCCGAGGTTGCTATCCACCACCTAACGTAGCTTTGCACTTGGGCTGATGCTTGTGTTGTTGGAGGGAACAAATGTAAAGGGGATTCGGAAGGGGGTTGTTTGAGAAAGAGACTCAAGATTCAGGTACTCTGGAGAGTGGTTTTGTGAGAAATTTCTATTAGAAAACTTTGGATCTTCTGATGAGCAATCTATTAGCTCTTCTCAGTCTTTTGCCTTAATTTTCAAATGTAGGAGAGAGGTATATGTTAATAAAATTAGAATGGATGGGAAGCTGCTATCTGTGTTTTGAAATATAAGTTTGAGTTGGTTCCTTTGCCTTCAAATAAAGTAGAGGAAAAGTGACCAAAGAGCACCCCTCAACAAAGACAGGGACATTCCAACGAGGAGGTACTAGTTTTTTTGTCCAACCCGGTCCGTTCACCTCTAGATTGGACCTAATGGGGGCAGGAAAATGGAAATAAAGTAGACATAAGTTGTCAGCTTATAATTAGATCGACATGTAAAACATGACAGAAACATCAGTAAGCCAATCAAAAAACTACATTTTCACAAGTGAGGAACATATCAAACATGAAGCAGCATTGGCCAAGCGATTTATTAAGAGTAGCGAATCCAAACTTTGCAACATAACAAGAACTTATCAAGATCGTACCTTCATTCATAAAGACCAATATATCCGATCTGCCAACTTGGTATGAACCATGAACCATAAAAGAGTTCATGTGCAGGAAGCGCCACTTACACCCAAGCGAATCATATTGCAAGCAAAGAGTCGATCCAAACTACGCGCATGGGAGATAGACCCCATGCCAACTCTGATGAAGGAGGGGCTTGAATTTTTAAATTCGGGTCTCTAATGCAACCCACCAAGAGATTTTTCCAGCTTGCTAAGCTGGCACCTTCCAATAAGGTCAGGAAGTTACGTCCAACTTGCACCGGTACAAAATTAAATATGCAATTTTTTACGTGCGGATGTGATCAAGAGCAATAATCATGGTTGAAAACAATTATATAACAGTGAATAGAAGTCGTCCGCTGACATTAGGAGCCAAATGAATGTTTTGTCAGAGGAAACCTCGCGTTTCAGAAGGCAAGACCGAAGTCGTGGGCAGCTTCGGTATGAAAGAGCACTAATGATTCGTGCACCAATGATGTGCTTTTCGAAGTCATACTAGAGTTTAAAGACCCAGTGAGTTTATCAAGGAACTACACCTGTATCATCCTCCAAATGAAGAAATTCTTCCAGATTTCCTATTCATTGAGGAGATTCCTTTAGTTGCAATTAATTAGGAGTTTATATGTTGCCAAAATCTCAAGATACCTGAATTCCAACTTGCCAAGATTTTCTGCTTATTTTTTATTCGGAGCAGGAAAATATCTCAACCCCCTCAAGTTTCACTAACGAATGCCAACTGAGCAAAGCGGTGTTAAAGACGCAACAAAAGTATAGTCGGTTCTTCTTCATATTATTCATATCAAAATCAAAAATCAAATGAACTATAAGAAATGTATTTGGTGAGATTGGTGGAGTTGCCCGAATCATCTCTTTTAGCTGTTGCGAAGAAGTTTTCCATAATTTAAGTAGTCAATGGTTTTGCTTATTTTGGACTTTCTTCTTCAAGTATTATCTTGACCAAATAATGTACATGATAAATAAATAGCCAGATCGATGTCACTGAACAACAATGCACCAATGATTACAGAAATCAGACCCCTTTATGAATGTTAAGGTCTAAATTTAGATGAGTTGTCAAGAGTTGATGGACAGCAAGCATGATGGTCAGGCTTTCACTAGAACAGTTTCAAGTGGGCAACATACATGACATGATATTCTTCATATTTTTAAGTCCCGCAGTTTGTCGACCACTTCTAAATTAGCTAATAACATTGCATGATTGGTGATGGACAGAAGGAGGTTCTAGAGTCTCTTCAAGGCCTCCAATAAGCCAAGATTAATTTGAGGTTCTCTCAAGATTCTTCCGGAAGGTCCGCATGGATAACCAAACATTTGGTTCAATAAAAAGTCTTTGAAGGTAATTTTTCACATTTCTTTCTTCCTCTATCTTCTTCTAAACCCAATGTCCACTTCATTTTGGTAATATCTTCGCATCAATTCGTGGTTCATTTACATTAACCATTAGAACTAAATGTAAAGAGAGTTTCCAATGCAAGAAGAAAAAAAGCATAATGCAGCAACCGTAGCAACGAAGAACATGGTGCTGCAAAACTAAAATTGCAAATGCAGTCCACTGGAAATCACTCCGAGAACCATGGTAAATAGTAGTCAAGCTGATGTCTGAATAGTGCTTCTAATAGGGTCTTAGCAAAACCTAGTTTGAGCCTGAATTGAACTTCTTCCGTAAAGCAAGCCTGAGCCTGAAGTCAACTTGTTAATAACGGCTTTGACCTTTTTAGCACAACCTCAGGGCTTTTTCTAAATCCTCGAAGGCAAGATTTGATGCAACAGTGAAATTACTCCATCGTCATCTGCATGTCACAAGTTCAAAAACGGAAACGGTCTCTCCACACCCATGATAAGGCTGTGCATATCCAAACCCACCACCCAAAAGTCTCATCCACCCTTATTATTACCAAAATATATGGTAAAAGATTTAATATGACCCACACTATCAACCAAAGTGTCTGAAAACAAAATTTTAGATGGTCTAAAAAGCAATGAACAAGTAGATTAACTTAGAATTAAACAAACCAAATGATTTATCAAAGATGAAGCAAAAACCTGAATAGATTGCACTGGATCTTGCAACAAAGTACCATACACACCACGGCATATTATACAGCGCAAGTGACCTCAATGCCCTCATCACATGTAAGTTAATGTCCTCAAGGAAAGTCACATATCATAGGCCTTGTGCCCTTCCAGTAATTTTGTTGCATATGTTTTTAAAATAGAAAAATGAGCTCTTCGAACAAGTTTTAAGCTACAAATTTTAGCTCTCTGCAAACATTCCTTGAGAGGACTGGAGATCAATGGGTTTTAAATCTGCAAAACACCAAGCAGACCATCAGCCTGATGCAATAAGCTCAAGTCACCTAAAATAATCCTGACAAGAAAAGTCAGGGAATCAGAACCTCTAAAGCAAGTGTCATATTAGCTGTTTCGGGTGTAAAAACCATCACAGGATTTAGACGATAGAGCCGTAAGTTAAAAGACTTTGTGCACTTGGAATACAAATTTGATAAATAGCGGTGCACCTGCAAGCTTCATCCAGTTGGATGGTCAGGACGCAAGGATATACTTTGTGGGCAGTGATGCTTTAATAGGGCATGAGAAGAAAACAGAGATCTATGAGCGGATGGCACAAAATTAATCAAAACTTACACATTATCCTCAGGATGAAGCACCAAAGAACTGCTCCGAGCTTGTGAACGTGAAAACATTTGAAGCTGCACATTCAGGCCGGTTTGGCGAAATATACAGTTCATATTTGATGAACCTCTGAAATCACAAAAGGCAAAGAAAACTTAATATTACCAACCAATGCCAAAAATACTCAAGTTGCACAAACACATATTTAAAGGAGCACAAAACAACATAGCCCAATGGTTTGTAGGTGCAACATGATGGTAGGGATTCTAGTTCCATTCTTCCAGATTTAGTGTATCATTGACAGTCAAAATTCCATGTAACATTTTTTAAACAAGCAGCAAAAGTAAATTTATGTAATTGTTTTCATTATTTATACTTGATTTTTCAGAAAAAAGCAACTTGTGCCATATTGCACATATATCCACATAAATAATGAAATTCAATATTTTCATTCAATACTGAACAAGCCTGTGCAGGTATTTGAGAAAGGAACACATCCACATTCTGGAGGCTTAAATTGTACATGAGTCACTTACAGCCAAGTGGAATATGACCTCAGGATTTGAATCAATATGAGAATCAGATTCCAGTTGCCGCACAAAAGATGAGTGCCCATTCTCAGTGCTGCAAAAGAGAACCTGTAGATCTGCCATTTAATTAGCAGTAGCAGATACAACCAAGATTTCAAATAGCAGGTCCATATGAAACCCATAGTACGAGAGAGCCTTATTACACATTATGGGAGCATCAAATAATAGCAAATATTTATTTAATAGCAGAAAACACACAAAACAGAAATCTGCCAGTATTAGAAGCATGAGGGCTACACAGTTCAGGGGTTATAAAACTGATAATGGTTGTCCTACCGGCCATGGCCGGTACATGGTATCGAAATGCTACTGATCAGTACCATCAAGCAGCAACTCTGTTAACTGGCTTTCAATGTATTAGCAATTAACAATCAATAAGAAATAATAAAATGCCAAAGAGACTAAGAAAACAAGTGTCGGAAAATATATAAGAAAAACTGTAGGAAATATATGGAATTTTTTTAAAAAAAAATTCGTATCTAGCAATCAACAATGCTGTCCTCATTAATATGGCAATGCTAATGAGTCGGTTTCATTATGGTTATGCATGTAAAGGTTTTAGACATGAATTTTTTTCTTCTTTTTTAAATTGCACTAGTATAGAAAAGCATATATTGACTAAAATAAAATCTTTTTTTTCTAAATTGTTCATTTATCCCTCCTCTCTCCTCTTTTTTCTTCAATGCTAAAACAAAAGATTGAAAAAAAAAATACATTGCTTAAAAAACTATTTTAATATACAAAGAATAAGATCCAAGACTCAACAAGTTTTAAAGCACTAAACAGCTTGAAGTAGTGGAATACAGACAAGGGTACATCCACAATCTGCAGACTGGGTTACCAGATATGGGCATCTACGGTCCAGTCTTTCCCACGAACCAGCAAGGAAAGTTCAGGGAGACAACACAAATATTGGCCAATATTTGGTCCATGCTATTACCCTACTTTCATTTTCATACTAACTTAGCTTAAAGAGAAAATTAGTAAGACTAAAGAATGAAACATGAGGAAATTAATACAAATGTAATAATAACTCGTATAGAATAAGATTATGCACTAGTGGGCTAGAAGCCTGGAGTGAATCGATGGGATAAATAAAAATTTTAGGCTGCTTGTATTCTAAAGTGGCAAGGAATTAAAACAAGGGAATGAACATGTATTCACTTCAACAACATGCTTGACACTATAGTTTAGCTGCAATAACATCAGCAGCAGCCTTGATGGAGAAAAGAGGATTCATGAAGCCAAGCTACTAAATGGGTGGGAAAACACTACATGATTATGGTTATGGTATGACTCAAACAACTTTAAGTACAGACTCTGCCTTCAATGGTCATATGGCAACGATCCAATACTAGGATAGATAATGAATCTTCAACAATGACCACCTAACTCTAACATCTTGATAGGCTGAGAGCCTGCAACGAGGAAAGGTGAGTGGTCTTCTATGGCAAACAAATGGTGACTGGTTTTCAGTCACAACAACAACGGCGCTCTTCAGCAACAGAAGTTAGGCAGCAGGATCCAACAAACATGAGAGGCAGCTACATACTCCAGGTTTTTACCCATTCTTTCCTCTCCTCTGCGGACTCTCTTTCCCCGCTTCCACTTCTGCTCGCTGCCATCATATGCCTTTCGCACCTTCCTCTGTGGCTCCCTGGCTGCTCACATGCCATGATCGTTATTTTCTACCTCGGAAAAGCACAGACATATTCCTGGTACAATTTCTAGCAGTTGTAAGGTTGAAGCACATTATAGGTGCATTATTTAAAGTCAGATCACTTGATGTTATTCTTCCTATTCCTTCCGCTTATGGTTTCATATGATATGAAGCATTTATATAGTTAAAGCAAAGAAGTAAATACTCAGCATCTGTACATGTGGATTCAAGATATATATGTGAATCTCTTTAAATTGGTGATGAATTCTGGAATTACAAGATGCTAAGTTGGTCAAGTAATTTTAAATTAAGGGATCAAAACTGAGATTTTCCTTGGATCAAATCAAGATCTTTGTAGAATCAGGTTAAAACCATATTTGATGCAAATATTGATGGCATTGACATGTTAAAATCTTCAGCAATGCAAAGATTTAATCAAGGATCTGAGCATCGCTCTGGTCCATAACAGCCATACCAATCATACCTATCGGAACCTATACCAGAATGCCCCCCATGCTGTACCATTGAAACACATGGTATTTCACATCCATTTTGCTATGCTGGCACCAAGAAGTGTACCATATACCAGTAAGATGTTTACCATATCGGTCCATACCAAGGTAAAAGTACACCTGTTACTGATGCTTCAAACCTTGGAAACAATGTTAGTTTTCTAAAAGTGTTATGTCATCCATCTAAATGCATATGGTGACTTTTAGAGTAATGAATTCTGTGATCTGCATCAATTATGACCATGCAAACTTACATTTACGTGCATGATATATACAAGGCAACAACTATGGTGTTGCTCAAGCATACTAAAATATTTATGCTATAGCAACAGAAGACTACACAGCAACCTCACTCTTGATAGGTTTTCTAAATCAAACTTAAGAAGAATATGCATGACTCTAGAAATAACTGCATGCTAAAAGAGAAGATATGTCAGCTTAGGATATAAATGCACAAGATAGATCAAAACCTAAAAGAAGGAAACGAGACATATTCCATAAGACAATCCAATCATAACATTTGCAATTTATAAAAATGATACAAAGAGCTATAACTAAAAAGATAAAATAGTGCATCAAAAGAATCATAATATAGAAGAAACTAATATGCCCATAATTCCAATTCACAAAAAAAAAAAAAAAAAAAAAAAAAAAGACAGTTTCTACTAGCGGCGCCATTCACTAGAAAAGATATCCTACCTTATCGCTAATCAGATCACAAGACATAAACACTCCAGCATCCTTCAAAGCTGACAGTACCCTTTCCTGCACCATTGTTTCGTGTGAAGAACAAAACCAACATTTTTACTAGTAGGCATTTATAGTTAATTTACAAAGTCTAATGTGCATGGCCAAAAGCCTAGCATATAATTTTTCAGTGACAACTATAACTTCTTAAATTATTCAATTTCATACTTAGGGCACATCTAGAAGCACTAGAAATTTGCATGAAGAATATTGCTCTGCATAACATGAAGAATTTTTATAAACATATTTTGAATTCTTGAATATAGAAGAATGTAAATAAAATGAACACACCTCACTTTCATCATCAAGAATCCTTTCCAGGAGATAAAGATCACGGTAGTTTGTGATCTCTAATAGTACTTCTAGCACAGATGACCTGACAGTTGCGTGTTTCTGTCCACACAGAAACATCGTTAATTTTTTTTTGCAATCTATGATGAAAAAGAAACAAACAGTTGTTCCTTGACAACCTGGAGTTCCTCTGGACTAGTCTCCTCAAGAATCACACCCAGCAACCGGCATGTGACCTAACATCAACAAATTCTGAGCGCTGAGAAGAGGATGATATCCCATATATACTGATCTTACAAAGGATACAAACTCCATTCGTCAAACTTAAGCTAATTGGAAATTCAGTGATCCTTATATTAGTTTTTTGTCAGACTACCACTAAAAATAGCGAGCTCCACAAATGTCAAATAAAGAAGTGAAATGCACATTATATCTCTAACCATTTGGAGAAGGTATAGGGCTGAAGACAACTCTAGGAGTGATCAAGCAAACAAGGTTATTGAGAAAATATTAGGTAGCCTTATAGTAAAAAGAGTAACTGAATCTTCGACACAATACCATAAGAACTTTCCAACTTGCATCATAAAGTTAAAAAGAGAGATTTTCCAATAACTAAAATAATTCAGATGCCATTGTAGGTGTCATCAAGAAATCTGTGACATGGTCAAGACTGATACATGAACCATCTATTTGTTGCTAATAAAAAAATAGCTACCATAGTGGAATTATGAGGATCAATAAAGAAGAATTACCTTTTAACAGGACCAGCTTTGTCTATGAATTGGAAACTAATATAACTTAAAGAACTATCAGATATTTATTAATCAAATACACTGCACAGTATCAAATTGTAGTGGAAATATAAGTGGTCAAGTTGCACCGGGAAGATGCAACCATGTCTATTTAGGCATTAGAATGCTATGCGGCTGGAGGATGAGTTGGGCTCAATATTTCGGATACGATGAGAGATCCAATTAGGACCCAGTTATGCAATGATGGTGGTGGTCTGACTTAACTAAAGGAGTGGGATCAATATTCGCGGATAACGGCTGAGATTCATTGAATTAGAGATTCAAGTTTGGGTGCACCATGATTAGAGAATCATTTTGAACAAGAGTTATTCACTCATTGGCTAATCATACATCAAAACTGTTAGTGAGGTGTATGAGTCAGTTGGTGAGCGCACCACCCAATAGGAAATCATCAATCGTGGAGATTTTTCGCATCTTTACAAAGCGAGTGTATGGCGATCCGAGAAAATAGTGGGAGCGTATATTTTTTTGAAAATAAAATTCCTAATATAAATTGGTCATCAAAATTATAATATCTATTACTAGAATCTTTGATTCTCTACAAGGAATATGTTGGTTCGTCAAGCCCATTGGCAAACGTTATCCTGGACACACATAGACTGACTGGATCCAATTATAAAGATTGGCTAAGGAACTATAAAATTGTTTTAGATTTCGAGAAGTTAACTCATGTTTTGGACCAGGACCCTCCTACCTTACCAGCTCGTCCATCCACTGAACAGAGAGCATCTCTGGAAAAATATGGATTGACGAAGACTAATAAGGCCAGATACTACATGTTGGGCTCGATGTCTGATGAGCTCCAGCGCCAACATGAAGATATCAGGATTACTCGCCAAATGTTGGCTCACCTATAGGAGATGTTTGGTGAACAGAGTCGCGCAGCCAAATATCAAGTCACGAAATGACTTTTTAAGGCTAAGATGCGTGATGGGCAGTCAGTCCAAGATCACTGTCTGACAATGATCAAGGACATGGAAGAGCTTGAGAAGCTCGGTGTGAAGTTGGACTTGGATCTGCCAGAACGATTATTATTCTGCAATCCTTGACTGATGCATATGGGCAATTCATCATGAATTACCACATGCATAAACTTCAGAATTCCTTGGCCGAGTTTGATGAATATTGCTGGTTACCGCTGAGCTTTCTATGAAAGGTTCTAAAGGCTCAGTTCTTTGCTATGGAACGGACTTCTTCCAAAAGAAAGTCTTATGGAAAGAAAAAAAAGTCTGTGAAAAAGCAAAAGATGGAAGGATCAAAGAAGAAGAAGGCAGAACCGAAAAAGAATGTCGATGTCAAAGAAAAGTGTTTTCATTGCAACAGCGACGGCCATTGGAAGCGGAACTGCCCTATTTACCTGGCCACCCTAAAGAACAAGAAGGAAGGTCCTTCTAGAGGTATGCTCGTTATTAAGTCTAACCTTACGGTTTCTTCTGCATCCAGTTGGGTGCTTGACTCTGGATCTAGTGCTCACCTATGCACTTCTATGCAGGATCTTGAGGATAGCAGGAGACTGAGGGATCGAGACATGATCCTACGCGTCGGTAATGGAGCAAGAGTTGCTACAGTAGCCATGGGAACATACCCTCTTCGATTACCATCTGGTTTAGACTTAGTTTTAAAAGACTGTTATTATGTGCCTGCAAGCTAGCAGGAAATTGATTTCTGTTTCATGCTTAGTACAAGAAGGTTTATGTGATAACCTTCTTTAAGGACCATTGTAACATTCTTTATGAAAGAATAAAATTGCAAATGGTTTTCTTATTAATGATCTTTTCAGCTTAACATATTGATGTACCTGTTCTAACTATCGAGCAAAACGTGAATGCCAAAACGACCTAGGGATAGTCCAAAATGACAGATATCTATGGCACTTGAGATTAGGTCATATAAGCAGAAGATAGGATCAACAAATTGAGAAAAATGGACTATTGAGTCCATTGACTCCGAGTCATATCCAACTTGTGAATCCTGTCTTCAAGGCAAAATGACTAAACTTCCTTTTGTTGGACATGGGGAGAGGGCCACAGATTTTCCTTGCCCTAGTACATACTGATGTGTGGCGGCCATTCGATTGTGCCGGCTAGAGGCAATTTTGTCTACTTCATTACCTTTACCGATATCTGTCTAGGTATGGGTATGTGTATCTTATGAGACATAAGTCTGAAGCTTTTGAAAAGTTCAAAGAATTCAGACATGAAGTAGAAAAACAAACTGAAAAACCCATTAAGATTCTTCGATCAGATCGAGGAGGTGAATACCTTAGCCGGAAATTTCTAGACTATCTTAAGGAAAATGGCATAGTCTCTCAATGGACTCCACCAGGAACACCTCAACTCAACGAGATTTTAGAACGGAGAAATCGGACTCTATTGGATATGGTTCGATCCATGATGAGCTTCACAGACCTTCCTGATTTTCTTTGGGGATATTCATTATTAACTTCAATTTATCTACTGAATAGGGTTTCCTCTAAAACCGTTCCTACCACACTGTATGAGATATGGCACGGTAAGAAACCAAGTCTGAGTCATCTAAGAATTTGGGGTTGTCCGGCTTATATCAAAAGACAACAAACGGACAAGTTAGAATTTAGGTCCTTCAGAGCTCGATTCATAGGATATCCTAAAGAGTCATTAGGATACTATTTCTACATTCCAGAAGACCACAATGTGATTGTGAGTCGACATGACATATTTCTTGAAAAATAGTTTATTCAAGATAGCGGCATTGGAAAGCAGATTAAGCTTGATGAGAAAGTCTCATAAGTGGAAAGAGCTAAGGACCAAGTGGAACCAAATTAGGTTGAGCCAATAAGAACACTACCTCCTCCACCTCGTAGATCGGAAAGAGTTTTCCGTCCCTCTGAAAGATACTTAGGTATTGTTTCAGAGGATGTAGAGAAAATATTCCTCGTAGGTAATGGTGCTCATGGTGATGATCCCAAAACCTACAACGAGGCGATATCAGATATCGACTCCGAGAAATGGCTTGAGGCAATAAAGTCAGAGATCGACTCGATGCACTCAAACCAAGTCTGGACCATGGTAGATCCATCAGAAGGTATAGTACCTATTGGGTGTAAATGGATCTTCAAGAGAAAGATTGGTGCAGATGGAAATGTGGAGACATTCAAGGCTAGACTGGTGGCAAAAGATTATAGTCAACGTGAAGGCATTGACTATCAGGATACCTTTTCCTCGGTAGCTATGCTAAAATCCATCCGTACATTGCTTGCTGTTGCAGCCTATTTCGATTATGAAATATGGCAAATGGACGTGAAAACGGCATTCCTAAATGGATATCTTGAGGAAGATATCTATATGGAACAGCCGCTAGGTTTCACATCCAGTGATACTGATCACAAGGTTTGCAAGCTGCAAAGATCCATATATGGACTTAAGCAAGCATCTCGGAGTTGGAACACTTGTTTCAATGATGTGATCAAAAAGTTTGGTTTCATCAAAAATGAAGAGGAACCATGTATTTTCAAAAGGGTCAGTGGGAGCGCTGTTGTCTTCCTCGTATTGTACGTGGATGACATCCTCCTTATTGGGAATGATATTCCCATGTTGACATCAGTCAAGATGTGGTTGTCCAAGGAATTCTCCATGAAAGACCTAGGTGAAGCATCCTTTATTCTAGGAATTAAGGTCTATAGGGATAGACCGAATAGGATGCTAGGACTTTCACAGAAGATGTACATAGAGAAAATACTAAGAGGTTTAGTATGGAAACTCTAAGAGGGGAATTAATACCCTTCAGACATGGTATTCATCTTTTCCAAGAAAGATGTGCGCAGCACACCTGA
>QRFJ01004310.1:0-43283 GCA_006176705.1 Cocos nucifera | reverse complement strand
GACCAGCTTTGTCTATGAATTGGAAACTAATATAACTTAAAGAACTATCAGATATTTATTAATCAAATACACTGCACAGTATCAAATTGTAGTGGAAATGGTTGAATATAGTGCAATCACAATCATTCTCTACATAAAGGCAAAAGGATGACTTCTCATTCTTAGATGACATCCAATTTTCAGTACCTTTACCTTCTCTCCAATTAGAGGAAAAGAATGCATGTCATATTACATTTCAAACATCATTATCATATTAACCCTACTTGCAAAGCAACTGAACTGCGTTCAAGGATTATAACTTCAAATTGAACAATGAAAGACACAAATGTGAAATGTCTTTAACACAATTGCAAAAGAAAAAAGAAGAAACATAACTGTCCAAAATGACAATATAACTATAAGAGATCCATGTGTTGCTGTTGAATCTTGGGAATTTGTCTCATGGGGAAAAAGGCAATCTAAGCGCCTACATGATTAAAAAATCCCAACTCCCAATCCATTTTGACTTTTATAAATCATTTTTGTCTCATACCTAACTTGACTTACTTATTCTTGTGATAGCTATATTGCCATAAGCATAACTATAGTCATCAAGCCTTATTCCCAGTATTTGCTTTATGAATCTTTATTTGCCAAAGATTCCTTTTAAGGGCAAATTCCACTGTTACACGAAGGTTTTCTTTAGTGCATCTAGTATTTGGATTTGTTGCATAGTCTGATCTTCCTTCCAGAACTAGCCCTCAACTAACATCAATTTTCCACTTTTTCCAATCTGAGCTTGGGGCTTAAACTGGCAATGTTCTGTTGATAGCTAGAAGAACAAACAATTGCAAAACAAAAGTTAGTGACCCTGCTTCCCAATATTTGATGATCTACGGTGATTAAAGCCTCATTGGTAATGCCCAAAAAGCTCCAATTGGCCTAATATAATGTTAATCATCCTTCCAATGCATGGGAATCAAAATTTTGTACCATAAGATGGAAATGAAAAGCACAAGGGTTAATATTGCATAATCAGAAGCCTGATCAATGTTTAAAAGTAGAATCAGAGTGGTATTATTTGTCCTCACATTTTTAATACCAACAGGGAGCCATAATTGGTTTAGATCGAGTTGATACTAGAAGTTTGTTTCCTTTTAGCACAGAATTTCTACAACTAATTTTTCTTTTTACTGCCATAAGGATTTATTTTTCCAAAGTAGCCTTAAACCATTGAGTTGTGTATTTGCATATTTCATTTGGTATGATCAACTATCAATTGTCAAAGGGAATTTAGAATTAGCTGATAGATAATTATTACAAGTTGAGCAAGTAGTTTGGAATGTATGCATCAAATTGTAAGGGCACTGAGTTCCTTCTTATACCTCTCACAATTGCATGGAATATCATGTAATTTCAATGTTGATACTTTTATAACAAGGCCATGATTCTTGTTTCTTCAAATTGTCTGCATATAGTTGTTCCAATGAAAGAAATAAATAGGCCTTAGGAAAATGACTAGATAAGGAAGCTAGGGGTGAAAGTGAACCGGATAATATCTGTTCGGATCTGCTAGTGTATCCGAATCTATCCACATATAGATAATAATCTGAGCATCTGACCAATATCCATATCTATATCCATCAATATTATATATAGATATATATATATATATATATATATATATATATATATATATGGATATGGATAGACAACTATACAATCCGTATTCAAATATCCAATTTTATTTGTAATCCTATTTAAGTTTATATATCACTCAAGAACTTTTAAGTAAAATATATAACCACATTAACATACTATTAATTTTACTTAATATCCACTTAGAAATATCTTTCATTATGTGCTTATGAAATTTAATTATCCTACTTATATCCATATTTGTATCCATACTTCAAGTATCCAATTTGTATCCGTATCCACTTAAAATAAATATGGATATGAATTTTTGCATCCGACTAATATCTGTATCCATATTCATCAAATAAAACAAATATAGATATGCACATACTGATATCCGATGCATTTTCAGCCATAAAGGAAGCAAGTACATGGTATGTCAACAAGTTTGGCATCCAAATGTAGCAATCCCTTCAGGCTTGGATAGCATGGATAGCAAATTAGCTAAGATGAGTTCAGCATGAGCAACCTCACATGTATTTCTAACAAGCCTAACTTTAGGATTGTGCATCAAAATTGTGTACTTAAATTTCTGTTGTTGCATTCAAGAAAAGAAAATCCATTTTAACTGTCATGCAGATAACAAATTGACTGACCACAATTACCATTTGAACCATCGGAACTAAATTGAGTTCAATTTTGCAAGACCCAGACCCTAAATATTAGAATAACTAAGCTTAGTCTGAAATTGCTAATAGGCAAAGGGTTTAAACAGAGCCAAGTCGGGTGGATTTCTGTGTGAATATAAATTGCCCTAATAGCTTCACAAGATGATTTTTTATTTAAAGTACAAGACTAGAGAAAAACAATCTAGAAGTTCAATTGCACATAAGGATTAACTCACATGTACTGTTATGCCAGATGTTGCAAATAATACATCGAGACAAGATTAGGATACTTGATTTAGAATCGAAGAAGCAAACATGGGTATCCAATATAAGCATTAGAGAGGTCATTAGTAATGGTCAAGCTAAAATAAAGCCTGGTCAGATTCATTGCAAATAGGAATTTCAGTGGTCATCATTCAAGTTTTTATGCATTAGCAGATTGGATGCAGTTATTATTGGAGGACAAATGCTCCTGCAGAAGAAAATTAAATCCTATATGCTAGCAAAATGACTAATGGATATCAATGGATGACAATGTTTGTCTAATTGTAGATCACTGTCCTTCAAAAACAAATGTCATCATATAATAGAACAATTCTTTCTTTAAATGTAGCTTAAACACCTTTGTTTAGCTCTTTGAATTTCTTTTAAGCAAAATGGTGGTAACATGCCACCAGTAGGGTTGAACTGTAGACCTCCTTCAAGGGCAAGCCCTTAGGAGAGGGTTGAACTGTAGAGCTTTCTTTAAATGTAGGTTGATTTTTTTTCTCTCATGCATGTGAGACCTTACCTTCATATTAAATCTTAAAAGAAACACAGCCCCATAAAAATACAGAATGTTTACATGTAATGGGATAGGCATGGTCAAACTGTGTCAGTAAACTACTTGTTTGCTTAATAGTCAATTTGTTTCTCAAAAATCAACAGAAAGTCGAAACCCTTTATTTGGATAAACTGAGTCTTGGATCAATGGTCCTTTTCATATACAATGTGCTTAGACTCAATCTGTCAAGATCATACTCAAAGCCATCCGTATAGATTTAGCCAATTTACAAATATTGATTGGCAAATGGCAAAGAAAAATACATAATGCAAACCTTATGTCTTCTGCATATGACAAAAGAATGCTGCCTCTGATTATAATAGATAGATAATAATCCTTAAATCTCATTGCAAACACTATTTTATGTAGACCCTCTAACCTGACACTAGAGAAAGCTTCATTTGACAAAATAAAAGGACCCCAATCAAGATATTAGTAATTCTGAGAAATGTCATTAATTTAATGGTACATATATAGGTCTTAATTTTGATATTTTGGGTCAGTGATATGAAACACACAAAATCACTAATGATGTATTCTAAAGCATGGCAATGGAAGCATGCGGATGTATTTTCACATGCATGTGATTTTACTTAGGTGTGTGTGTTGTGTGTATGTGTGTTGTGTGTGTGTGTGTGTGTGTGTGTGTGTGTGTGAGAGAAGAGAGAGAGAGAGAGCTGGGATATAAATTAAATTACCTTCGTTCCCTCACCTAGTTTTTGCCTTACTAATTGACCCAGGGTCAGCTGCAAAATGGAGGGGGAAGAACCCATTTCTAAGTCAATCAATTTAAGTGTTATAGTTTTAAGGAGAAAAAGTGAACAACAGCATACCTTCATTGGCTGGAAAAATTCATCAACTACATCTTTCACTTTTAAGTCCCCAGAATATGTGCAAACTTCAGAAGATTGCACCATCATGTTTGTACGTGAGCTTGCAATAGCATGATCAGGCAATGGTCCTGGCCATTTGTGTCACCTTCTTTGATGGTTGGAAGGAGATCTCAAAAGCTTCCAAGCAAAGACAATTGCAATGACAAGAGCAGCAAGAGTCGTGATAGAACAAAACTTCTGAGACAAGTGATGAACAATAAATAATTACACTATTCCAACTAATAAACATTCCCCATACAATAACATTAGTTCAATAAGAGACACGTTTATCTGCAACACAATGAGCAAATCGGTTTTTTTTTTTTTTTGGGTAAAACTAATTCAGCACACATTTGAAAAATATCAATATATCTGAAATTAAAAAAAAAAAAGGCATTTTGCACTTCTTCAACCCCGAACAGAGATCAAACAAAGCATTATACGTACCAAATGCTCGTACAATCATTAAAGAAAAATTTAAAACAAATCCATCAAAATTAACCACTCTCCACATCACTTTATCCAGTCATGAAGACATAAACATAATAATTTAACTAAAATGTTACATAATCTTTCTAATAAATACAAAGTGTAGAAGTCCATGGAAAAAAGTCAACCACCGCCTATCAGGAACACCTATTCCATGTATCATTAGATATAAAAGCCAAATTATGCTAAACCAAGGCATCTCCATCTTTTTCAGTCATCTCCACTCGGGACCCCTAACTTTATCCCCAGCTATCATCAACAAGAAAGTCAGGTCAAGAGCATCACATATTCAATAAGCTGTCAATAATTCAATCACAAATTCACAATAATCAATGAATCCACATTACAATTCCCCAAGAAAAGAACATAACAAGCCTTTCCCAAGCAAATCAAACAACAACACACGACGCTACGGGGATCATACTCGCACAACCCCAACCAGAACCTGTCGCGATCAATACTGGAAGCAGGAGCCGTTTGGACACCATAGGCAGACGCATTTCCAGAACCCCTAGCACCTCCAATCGAACAAGCGTCATCCCTATCCCAAGTCCGCCACGCAGGCCCGTCACGCCGCCATGGTGGGAAGGCGGAGGCGCCCGCCAAGTTCCTCCACGGGGACGTCAACGCCGCCATGGTGGAAGGCGGAGGCGCCTCAGCTGTCGCACACGGTGATCGAAATGGACCCAGGGGAACGACGAATCGGGCAATTCCAGGCGGGGATTTCGACCGAGCGGCAGACCCAGAAACGGAAAGCTCCTCCAGCCTCTGGTGTAGCATGATGAGAGTGGAGAGGATGAGAGAGAGAGAAGAGAGAGAGAGAGAGGTAGTATGGCAGGAACGCGAGGCAGGACTTCTGGGAACGCAGCCAGAAGAACGCGACACAGTGCGCAAAGCCCCTTCGCGGGGAGGATTTCCTTGGTTCATTGGGAAAATGTTATAGGGGGGAAAGCCGTTGGAAGCCTTGAGGTATCCAAGTTCTTGAACAGCTTCTGGCGGATTTTGATATACTTATGGACAATCTCTGACCACAGCGGGCGGATTTTTTTTTATTACTATTTATAATTTTTAATTTTTAAAAATATTTACATCTTCAATTATTTTAAAATTAGTGCCATCTTTGGAAATCATCTCTTACCACGGACCATGTATTCCTTCATCGTGGCAACTATTGTGTGCACGTATGCTACATTGAAATCGCTTGTTGAATGGGTGACTTCAGTAAAATCGTCCGTTGAATCAATATGATTTCAATTGGAATCAACCCACTCATATTCCCCTCCACCAACATAACTTATTCCTGCCTTTCGACATCCTTCTCCTTCACGTGGTGCAACTATGTGTGCCACGTAATTCTACATGAAATCGCTTGTTGAAGGGGCCGACTTTCAGTAAAATCGTCGTCAAATCAATGATTTCAATTAATCACCCCTCATATCCCATCCACCAAACATTTCTTTTATTTCTGCCTTCCGACATCCTTCTCACCCGACCATCCATCCATCTCCTACCGTCCGACCGCTTTTACATTCTGCCACTCGACTCGGTCCTCATTCCCATAATCGGTTCCCTCCGAGCCCCCAGTTCGCCCCATTTGGTTCCCCCACCCCCTTCATTTTCCGCCCCATATTGATCTTGCTTTTTATTTATTTGATTTTTTTGTTCCCTACCCCCTGTCGATTCCCATCCCCCACCCCCACCCCACCCACCCCGGTCCCCGTCTGGCCCATTTTAGTTTATTTTATTTTTTTTTTAAAATTTTTTTTTGGGGTTCCCCTACCCCGCCCGCACCCACACCCCTTCAGGTCCGGATCCTGAGTCTTTGTACCAAGGTCCTCAATCAGGTAAAATTAAATTTTTTTATGCTATATTTAAATATTTTTACTATTATTATGAATTTAATTTATACTAGTTTATTTATTTATTTTACAATAATTGATTAAATATATAGTTTGCATTATATTAAATTATAATGCTTAAATTTCATGTACATCTTGTATAATTATATTATAATTTATTTATAATTTACAATAATTATTAATTAAAATTTAAATAAACTTAAATTAATTTAAAGTAAATTAGGATTATGCTAAGTATTTTTACTTTGGAATTAACTTCACTGAAACTCTATTCATTTATTAAGTCCTGTTAATTTAGTTATTAAGTTAAATTAATTTATATCAATGTATTTGATAAATTTAAATTAATATAAGCTATGTTTTAAATTCTCAATATCTCTGTTATGTTGTAATAATTTTATTTTATTTTATTTATTTTTTTATTAATTTAATAAAATATAATATTAATTTAAGTTTTAATTTATGTATCTAAGTAAATTTTAGGTTATACTAATTAGTTATAATTTTTGGAATTAACTTATGTGAATTATAGATTAATTTGATTAAGTTGTGTTAATTTAATGCTAAGTTAAAAATTAATTTGTAAGCATGTATTTGATCAATTTTAGAATAATTTGAATCTATCCTAATCTTGATTAATATATTTCGTAGGTAATAGAAATGATAGAAATAGTAACCAGTCTTTGTGCCTATATTAATGGTTCTATAGTCAAAGGACCGTATGGAATAGGCAGTATACTAGCCGACCACAAAAGACTATTAAGATTGAAATTATGGAATAAAATTCGAGGAGTTTGGAGGATAAGTTATATAAAATTTTTGTTATAGATTAAAAAGTATAAATAGAATAATAGTACATTATATAGATATTCATGTGGCAGTCGGTAATTTTGAAATACAAACATGTTCCGATTACTTGATGATGAAGGATATGGAGATAATATTTTTAATTGTAAGTTCACTTCTGTGGTTTATCCGGTGCGGGAGTATACATTAATGTGCAATCTATTGAAGCACCAAAACTTTTCTCGATTCGGAGTAGATGAAAGCAGACCGATTCGGGATATTAGATTGGAAACCACAGACGATTGATAGGTTGGAAACTTCTAGTCTCTATATGGCCAGCATTCTGCCTTGAATACTGGATTCAAGAGATACAGAAGGTTCATTTGGCCAATGGATAGTGATGTGCCAAAACCCTATTGTCAGACAAGCTTCACTATACATGGTGTCGAAGATGTTGGTTTCATATCGACAATTAGCTTTTGAGAAAGATGTATATAGTGAAGAAGTATGGAATGATGATGTTCAACAAGCAGGTACATTCCCATGATGTATATTTCTCACCTAATGGGAGCCATCCAAAGATTATCTTGGTGTTTCTGGAAGCTCCCTCAGTTACATTAGGAGCATTGATTGATGGCTGTCAATCGCATTCACATCTTCCGAATTGACTAGCACCTCTATATATCTGGAAAGAAAGTGATGAGTTTTCATACAGGGTCCATTTTGCAGATAAGACTAGAATCTAACAAACTGCTGTTTTAAAACAGTACTTCAATGGACACACATCAGTGAATTCATTATTGACTCAAATCTGAATCCTTGGGCTATTTAAATGTAAGAATTATGGAGTCGGGATGTATTGGAAGTATCAACGCATTAAGCGAGCTATTTTTTTAAAATTACCACAGAACTACTGGTCCACATACATTGTATTTCGATCGTGTTGTCACAGATTCATTCTAGACTTAGTTTAAATTTACTATTGCTAATGAGTACGGTGATCTTGTAAAAGAGAGTACCCACAATTCATCAAGGAATTAGTGCAGTCATAAAGGAAAGATTCAATATACCGGTCGGTTATAGAAAGCTATGGGAGCGACAAAGCAGAAAGCAAATTGGCAATGATATATGGAGATTGGGGATAATGTCATTGACCTATCGTCCAAGTGGCTTTAGCGCGCGTTAGAATAATTTAATCCTGGATCTTGGGTTTAAGTCTTCATTCGCAATCCTAGTGGTCATCCATCATTGCTACTTCGATCATGTTTTTGGCCCATTTCTGCACGGATCGATTGTAGGCTTGCAAGTACATAGACCTTAATAATTATGTATTGTGCTATTATATTTATGTTAGTGGAACAGTATCGCAGAAAAGTGGTAGCTTATATTGCAATCTACTGATCAATTGAAATAATCACGATTTTTTCACTTTCATTTGCAATTAGTAGATGAAGAGTCGATAGTACTTGGGGCTGATTTTTTGGAGATACTTGTCTGATATGTATCTTATATTGGACCACGTCAGGATATTTATGTCATATTTTAGATTTCGGCATTGAAGGTACTATTATCTGCGTGTTATAAAATGAACATTTTGGTTGGTAGATCTTATGCAAACTTTTTTTTTTTCCCATGTAATATTTTTGGGTCTACGCCATTGTTAGGGCTTAAAGGCAAATTTTTTTTCAAAATTAAAAAAACTAGATTCAGGGGGGGGGGATAATCCTTTCCTTCCCTTTTGGAAATAGAATGCATGAGCAAGATCCCTTATGCTTCTGCAATAGGGAGCCTCATGTATGCCATGCTATGTACACGACCTGATATAGCCCATGCTGTGAGTGTCACAAGCAGATATCAGTCAAATTCAGGTGAAGAACACTGGACTTCTGTGAAATGTATCCTTAAGTACTTAAGAAGAACTAAGGATATGATGCTGGTCTTTGGTAACGGAGAACTCCTGGTCCAGGGATACACAGACTCAGACTTCATGTCCGATATAGATGATCGAAAGTCGACATCTGGCAGACTGTTTGTGCTGGAAGAGTTTCTAGCAAATGGTGATATCATCTCATCCGTGATTACCTTGAGAAAGATTACGTTGAGGTTAAGAGAGTCAACTCCACAGATAATGTGGCAGACCCACTTACAAAGCCGTTGGGACAACAGAAGATCGAAGCCTACCTTGAGAAGATGGGACTTAGACTTGTAGCCAATTGGCTTTAGGACAAGTGGGAGATTGTTAGATATATGTGCCCTAGAAGCCAGAATTGGCCGACACTTGTAATACACTTCTAGGAGCAAAATTGTAATTTTGACTATAATTAATAAATGTGTTATTTTCTATCACATATGTGTATTTAGTGTCTGTGATACATCCTTTGAGTTAATGGTAATGATAATTCATATTTTCAAGAGTTGAAAATTTAAGACATGAATAATCATTATTAACTCATAAACAGCTCCCGACCATAGGATCATCACGAGGATGGTGATTGATCCAGAAGGTTGGTGTACGATCGCTTCTCTTTAGTAGATGAGTCTTGAGTCTACGGTGTGGAGACATCGGAGCGAAAGTACAGATACTCGTTAGAGAACGAGGGCACTGAGCGTGACCACCTCGAGTAGTCATTTGGGAGTCTACCTTCTCGTCAATGACTGACTCGATGCTGCAGTAGTATGTCTAGTTCTTTGACCTGAGATGCATCGACAGTTCACCTTGAGGGTGTTATAGTTTGACTACACCATTACTCGGTCTCCTAGCCATATAGAACCCTGAGGTGTATGTTAGCTATAGCATGTTCATTGTAGGAACTAGGATTGTATCGAGATGGGATCTATCTACCTCAGTGGTAGAGGAGTAGCCCTATGATAATCATGAGAATCAAGTCCTGAAGCCCATGGCCATGGCAGAGTGAAATAATAGAAAGAGTTTCTATTTAGGTTTTCACATTGGACTCGAATTGAATGATTATATCATATGACAGAGACTAGGGTTTGACGAGTTTACCTTAACCCTAATTCGATCGAGGCTCAAGATAGAAGAACTTAATCACACAGGTAGCTGCACCAAGAGGTTCGCATTCAGCTCTGATGGGTTGCCACCATATACTGCTAGGTGTCACTGGTGGATTTTGGGAGCAATTAGAATGATTTAGATGATCGATCATTCTAGCTGTTCGAATCAGAAGAGTTCTGATCCATCGAAAGGAGTTTCGATGATGTCTATGATAGAGATCATGACATATCCCATTACCATACAGAACTGAACCTAACTGGGTCACACAAATAAGGGTTTGAATCTGGTGATCATCAATTGAACTGATCTAGTTCAATTGATCTGAATGAGATTCAATTAGGTTCAAAGAAATCGTGCTAGCACTCGATTGAACCTAACGTTCTTCTTTTACTATCACAAATAAGTTGTCCTGACTGAGCCAAAGGAGTTTGTGCTCAATCAGAGGCCTTCATATGGTCTAACTGGAGGTTGTCCAAGTTAAAGAAGGTTGTCTTATTTTATAAGATATGACCTGCCATTTTTAGTCATCTGCCATTTTTGGTCCTTTGACTTTGGTCAAAAGTTGACCTTTGACTGGTCAAATGTTGACCATAGACACTTTGACTTTTGTCCATATGTCACGCACCTATTGGAGAACTGGTGGGGTTCTGTCCCCCTACCAGAACCTGGCAAGAAGGAGGGCGCACGCCACCCTAGGCATGTGCCCAAGTTGGAGGCGCCATGGAGTCCTTGTTGGACAAGGACTCCACCTCCCTTTTGGATTCCAATCAGAGTTCTACTAAGAATCCAGTTTGACTGGTCTTAGGCACCCTCTAAGGAGGAATCCAGGGGTCTCTATTCCAACCAATCAGATTTAGATCTAATTTCACAAAGGATTGTGATTGGTTGAGAGGAAGAGGAGTTGGATCACGCTTAGTCTATAAATAAGACCCTGCGCCCAACTCAGAATGCAATGCAATTAGAATAGAGATTTTCCACGCCCCAAGGCTGCCTCTCCCCTCTTCCTCCATGCCTAAACTTCTCCTCCTTCTCCTCTCCACGTCCAAAAGAGTTTTGGATTTAGGTTGGTGCGTTCCAGATCAAAAGAAAGGCGATCAAAAGAAGAAGGCTGCACTGCTGCAAAGGACGACTGCTGATCTTCAAAAGGAGTTTTGAAGATCCTCCAGATCAGATCCAGATCTGATTTTTGGAGGCATGATAGAGAAGAAGAGGATCTCCAGATCCAACCCGAGTGGATACCGGTAGAGGCCAGGCGCTTGCGTGGCTAGATCCAGAACCTTCCGCTGCAATCAGGATCATCTACAGGGTAATAGGATTATCCAAATCAGGTAAATTAAATTTGATTTAATTTATCTTATTTTATTTTATTTATTAAAATAATAAGAATTAGATCTGAAATATATCAAGATCTGATTGGGATCAAGAGAAAAATTTTTGAAATATATCTCTTGATCTGATCAGATCTGGACGAACCTGGACCGAAAAATCAGGATTTTCCTTCAAGAGGATGTTAGCATCAAGTTAGGTTTATCAGTTGATAGTCTTCCAGTGATAGATAGTACACATCATGATTGGTAGTAGGTCTGTTTTGATCTTCTAGGAGTTGTCCCATCCCCTGATAGACTAAAGGGTTTCCGATTGAGCACTGTATGGTTAGCTGACCAGTTCGATAAACTACCAGATGTTGTAGATGATGTTGCCATACAACGTTATGCTAGGGCATATATTTTATAGGCATTAGGAGGGTGCCTATTTTCAGATAAATCTAATAACTTAATTTATCTTATGTTTTTACCATTACTTGTCGATTTCGCGGGTCACTATAATTACGGTAGTGTCGGTCTAGCTGGGCTATATAGAGAGCTTTATAGAGCATGTAGGATAGATACGCACCAAATTGCGGGACCCTTGATTTTGCTATAGGTGTGGGCATGGGATAGGTTTTTTTATATTGCACCTTATAGATTAGATTGACCTCCTGTAGATCCTATTATGGATTTGGCAGACGGAGACATCTTACCAGCTGGACCACTAGCCATGAGGTATGTACGTAATGTTGAATATGTTTTATTTGCCTATATATGCTTTGTTAATTAAAACATAAATTGTTGATGCTCAATTGTGCAGGTGGAGAGATGTTTTTCAGTAACAGAGGTTTCCACTCATTTGCTGTGGATGTATAGATATCATCTTGATCGACTTTGACCTAAGTGATATGTGTTATGTATTTTTCGATCGTGTTTGATTCAAATTAGCTTGCAATACTAATATCTAGAATGTTTTTTAAAAAAAGATTATATGGCAGCTATATACTCCGGATGTTCTTGCACATCTATCAGATTATTGCTTCGTAGGATAGGATATATGGTGTTGTCGGGTGCCACTCTTATGTTTTCATATTGTAGAGTGGTACCACCCCGATAGAGTGATGCAACAGTTTGGGATCCGTCGGATTATTCCACTTTTATGTGACATGGATTTCAGACTACACCATATCGATCTTAGAGGTCATCCGGATCAAGATTGGAGTAGTACTCATCATGATTTTGTTGCGATATGAGAGCATCGACGAGATCATGTTATAGACGGACCAGCAGTCGATCGTTCCATGCACTACTATGACAATTACATGGAGTGGTACCGTTGCATCACTCATCATTTCATTTGCCGATATGGTGCGATGTTTGATTATCTGATAAGTAATAATCAATTTATTATATTATTTTATTATTTTTCTTTTTTTTTTAATCGGTTCTTTTTTTTTAGAGTGATAGTTTATCGCAGATTCATCATCTTTGTAGCCCAGAGTCTCTGTCCACCTCTGAGCCAGTTGTATAGGATATTTGCATGACAGTACTCCATATAGTTAATGAACACGAGCGTATCTCCATGTAGTATGGTGTAGCAGGATCCACACCATCACCTTATCAGTATCCATCATCATTGGGAGTGTCGCCTGATCTGCACTGCAGCACTAGTCAACCCTATACCACATGCACGAAGTTTCAGATGCCAGAGTTCTCTTTATTCAGTCCTTATATGTCACATGATGCTTACATGCATGGTGACATGACACGGTTTCAGTCCGTTGATGAGCCGCTAGCGCATTTTGGAGTTATCAATCAGGGAGGTTCCAGTCATACAGCGAGCATTACAGGTGATGATGCTGTAGATGATACTATCACAAATTTCAATCGTGTCATTGAGGAGCATGGCAGTCCGAGTGAAACACAACCTATCCCACATCATTGGCAACCGCCCAGGAGAAAGCAACGAATGCCTTGTGGAACTTGATTTCTTTTTGATATATTTTATTATACCCACCTGAGAGATCTTTTTTTGTTTTATAATATGCATGTGGACTCAATTTATTAAATAAGGCATGTTTCTAAAACCCAAATTGTTAGTTGTATCAACGAAACTATTTATTTATCGTTTGTGTTATGATGGTGTTATGATGGATGATTTCTGAATTTTAAGTAGTTTGGCGGGTTGGAGCCAAGCTGGAGAAGCAAGATATTTCTGGGAGGTTAGGATCAAAATCCAGGTTGGTCCGATGAACCTAGGCCCCAGTGAACCTGGACTGATCGATCGGGCAAAATCCTGATTAGTCCGGCACATCGAATTCCACCTCTGGGCCCCAGTCAACTTGGATCGATCGATCGGGCAAAATTCTGATCGGCATAGCTGGTTGGAACCGGTTGGAGCTTAGAAGGTTAGGATCGAAATCTAGGTCAATTCGGCATATCGAATTCCACCTCTGAGCCTCAGTCAACTTGGACCGATCGATCAGGCAAAACCCTGGACGGCATAGCTTGTTGGAGCCGGTTGGAGCTTAGGAGGTTAGGATCGAAATTCTGATCAGTCCGGCACATCGAATTCCACCTCTAGGCCCTGATGAACCTGGATCGATTGATTGGATGAAACTCTGGTTAGTCCAGCACATCGAATTCCACCTCTGGGCCCTAGTCAATTTGGACCAATCGATCGGGCAAAATCCTGGTCGGCATAGCTGGTTGGAGATTAGGAGGTTAGGACCGAAATCCTGGTCGGTCCGGCACATCGAATTCCATGTCTTGGCCTCGATCCACCTGGACCGATCGACCGACAAAACCATGGTCGACCGATTTGGCACTTTTAGTGCAATTTTGGTCAACCTCTCGAATTGGTGGAGATTTGCAGTCGATCGGTCCAACAGGCCGGTCGATCTATATAATGCACCTTTCGCTTCAGTTTTCTATGGTCGACCAGCTAAAATATAGGTCAACCAGCCTTTGGGCCGGTCGAGCCGATCGACCACTTTGGCGCTTTCCTAAGCCCACTGGTCGATCGAGCGATCGACCGTGAAATGCTCAATTTTTTTTCAGTCGACCACCATATGGTCGATTGGTCTGAAATTATGGTCGATCGGGCAAACTATAGGTCGATTGGCCTTAACCCTAATTGGCCAATCTACCCGATCAATCAACTTCGAAATCCTGAACGATCGATCAATCTGTAAATTAAACCCATGGTCGACCGGCCTTAACCCTAATTGATCAATCTACCTGTTTGGTCAAATTCAAAATCCTGAACAATCGATCAATCTATAAATTAAACCCATGGTCGATCAACCAAAAATCCTAATTGACCAATCTACCTGATCGGTCAAGTTCGAAACCCTGAACGATCAATCGATCTATAAATTAAACCCATGGTCGATCAGCCAAAAACTCTAATTGACCAATCTACCCGATCGGTCAAGTTTGAAACCTTCTGAACGATCGATCGATCGATCTATAAATTAAACCCATGGTCGACCAACCTTAACCCTAATTGACCAATCTACCTGTTTGATCAAATTCGAAATCCTGAATGATCGATCGATCTGTAAATTAAACCCATGGTCGATCAGCCAAAAATCCTAATTGACCAATCTACTCAATCGGTCAAGTCGAAACCCTGAACGATCATTCGATCTGTAAATTAAACCCATGGTCGATCAGCCAAAAATCCTAATTGACCAATCTACCCGATCAGTCAAGTTCGAAATCCTGAATGATCAATCGATTTGTAAATTAAACCAATGGTCGACCGGCCTTAATCCTAATTGACCAATCTACCTATTCGGTCAAATTCGAAACCCTAAATGATGGATCGATCTATAAATTAAACCCATAGTCGATCAGCCAAAAACCTAATTGACCGATCTAGACGACCGACCCATTCGTAAAATGCTTGGAATAAAGTTTAGGATAACATAGACTAACAATACGTAATTCATTACAAACAAACAACATTACATATTAAGAAATAAAAAAAAGTACATAATTCATCATCATCTAAGGCCTCAAACAGTACAATAAGAAGCTAGAGATTAATCATCTACTGTAGGATCCTACAGAGATGGAGAAAATTGATGATAGAAATGCTATAGAGATGGAGAAAATTGATGATAGAAATGCTATACGAACTGATCAAACAATAAGAACCCCTCATCCATACATCTAAATCCCTCTTTGGCATTAGTTTCTAGTGCATCGAATCGAGTAGACAATGCATGAACATCATAAGATTGTTGATCAGACTGCATATGGTGACTGGGCTCTGCTATGTTGGAAGGCTGACCTTCTTCTTCACAAGTAGATGTACGCTTCCAACCATCATTTCCAAAAATATAGTCCATAAGCCTTAGAGATGACTTGTCATAGGTATCTGTGGGTCTGACCTCAACAACTTCATCATCATCGATGATAGAAACATCAAAGACCTCGAAGATAGCAGTCAAAGCAGCTCCATAGGGCAAACAGGTTTTGGGTTTTACAAGGCATTCAATCATATAGCTTATTATTATATATGGTAGATTAACTCTATCACCCGAAAGAATGTTTGTGAGGAGATAAATATCCATGTGTGATACATTATTTCTATGACCTCCTCTAGGCAGAAAATTAAACATTAATATATGATGAATTAATCTATTTTCTAGTGGTAATAAATGGGCACTAGGTTTACTTGTTTGCCCTAAACTATCATCCTCAAAAATAGTTCTAATATAACTACGATAACCTAATCTATTATGATTCCAACAAGTCATATTAAAATATCTATCATCATCTGATGGAATACCAAGAATTCGACCAAGGATATCATAATCAAACTCTATCATCTTGCCTTTTACAAAAGATAAAACAGAACAAGCTGATCTATCAAAGCTAAAATTACTATAAAAATATTTAACTAACGTAGGATATGTTGGTTTGCTTAATGTAATCATAGAAAGCCAACCCATTCGTTCAAAAAGAAACTTAATTCGAAAATTACTAAAAGAACTTAACTATTCTTCCTCCTACAGCTTTTCATCGAGAAAAATTCGATTGAAATTTTTCACTTGACTAAGAGTTTAGAAATAAATCTCCTTCATACCTATTCCGAGACTTTGATTTTTCTTTTTTTTACTCAAGCTCTTTTTTCTTTTAAAATATTCCCATCTTTTCTTGAAGTCATGAGACTGATTCAAGCTGGACTACACAGACGAGGGAGAGAAAGAGTTCTCTAGATGCCTAAAACACCAGAAGGATGGAGAGAGATTATCAAGGTTTTCGAGATGATTTTAAAGATAAAAGGGACGAGAATGGCAATTATCAGGGTTTTTTGAATATTTGGTGGAGAAAAAGAGGATTTAGGAGTTTTAAAGGAAGCTAGAGGTGGAAAAGATTTTAAAGGAAGCTAAAAATAGAAAGAGTAAGGGGTGGATTTTTTTAGAGTAGAACCTTCTTGGATGCAAGATGAGAGGGGCCAGCGTGGGGATTTAAAGCCATGATTGAACTGCGTCTTTAAAATCGCTAGTTGAAGTAGCGATTTCAAAGTCGTCGGTCGAACAAACGAGTTTACCTAAACTTGCCTATTGGACAAGTGACTTTGAAGTCGCCACTTCAACTGACAATTTCTTTTGGCCAGTTCATCATGCTGACGATCTGGGGGGCCGAGTTGGTCTTAAAATCATCTGTTAAAGAGGCGATTTCAATGTGGCACCTAGTTCTGGAAATAAGTTTGAGACAGAAATATTTTTAGAATTAAGTATTAAAATAGTAATTAAAAAAAATTTACAGTACGCTTAGCTTCCTAACCTTTTCTTTTTTTCTTTTTTTTGTTTTTTAAATAAAAAAATATCAAATGCTGTAACAGCTGTGAACAACAACCAAAATAAGCACATCATTATAAAAAATTAGATAATTATATATATATATAAAGGTAGATTGGATTTCGACCGATCGGCATATCTAATCAAATTTTCGATCGTGGGATCAGCATGCATCTTCGAAAATAGGTATTTAAAAAAATACATCTTTAGGCTAAAAAAATAGACGCACACCTACATTTGAAAAAAATTTTGAAGAGGGCTGAAAAAAATTGAAAAAAAAAATAGGTGCCTTCAAGCTTCTTGAAAAAAAAATTTTTTTAGGTGGCACTTTTCTTCTAGCTTTTCTTTAGGCCTGGCACCTTTAGGGCTCGAAAAAAAAAGCACTTTAGAGTTGAAAAAAATAAGGCCCTTCAGTGTCTGAAAACAAAACACGTACATCATCTCTAGTTTCACCTCAACATATAGTGGATCAGATAGCTCAAGATAGTTGTTTTATTATTTCACATAACTTGGAAAGCAAAATCTCCAAAGCTTAAGATATACTCAGACGACGGAATTTGCTTTGGGCGGCTTCATCAGGTGCAAAAGGGCAAAAAGAGGTTTAAAAGCAGCCTCATAGGCCGCTGCGGAGGTTAGGGCTGTTTGGAGTTTGTCGATCAACATTCTTTAATTCTACAATTGTTTGGCTATGTCTTAGGACCGTTGGAACATGTATTCTTTTTCTATACTAGTTTCTTGCTATCCATCCCGTGGTTCATGCTTTTATATATATATATATATATATATATATATATATATATATATATATATATATATATATATATATATATATATATATATATATATATAGATTTTGATCGATCGAATTTTAATCTATATTTGATCGGATTTTTGACTATTAGATTAATATATATTTTTAAAAATAAATATTTAAAAAAATATATTTTTGATTGAAAAAAATAGATGCGTGTCTGCATTTGAAAAAAAAAAAAAAATCTAAAGACTATGATCTGTACACTCCTCTCCTGGCATGGACATTAAGATTAGCATTTCTCCAGCGGAGCGAAGGCCCTTGTGGTCGCACCTAGATGGGGTTAAAGCCCCTCCTCACTCCATGTAACAAAAAAAAAAAAAAAAAAAAACTTTTCTCTAATCAAAGGTCAAGACCGTCAGATGGATTTATTACGGGGAACATTGATGCCGTAAATGCTTCACCACAATATTAAGCCTCTTCCTCTCTTTTAAGGTAACGCGTATTTAGAAAAAAAATCAACCATGCGATTATTGGTTTGTGGGTCATGAAACCCGTACATCATCTGGTGGAGAATTGAGTGGCGCTGGGAAGCAGCACTCTAGCAGTAAATTGTCTCTCGGGCTTGGATGGTTGGATTTGGGAGTTTTAGATTAGGTGGCTGAAGAAATTTTTTGTACACTATATATATCATTCCATCCAATTAGACCACGTAGCCATCATTTTTTTAATACATATTTAATACCTATAATTTATTTATTTAAAATTTTGAATCACGAAAATACCTTTCTACTTTTGAAAAAATTATGACATTCCATGATGATATTACGACATCCTACAGTCAAATGATGATATTTTATCATAAGAAAGAGATGAACATTCTCATCATTTAAAAATTTTATAAATTTTTAATGATAAAAATATCTTTTTTTATTTATGATTTTTAAAAAATATATATATATCATAATTTTACTATAGAATGTCATAATATAGTCATAGAATATCATAATTTTTTAAAAAATATAAGATATTTTTGTCATTTAAAATTTCAAACGAAACTACGGACATTAAATGCATGTTGGAAAGTGATGGACTATATAATCCAATGTAATTGGACAGTATGCTCTACGTTAATTTTACTGTACCGCATGTGATGCACAAAATATTTTTTTAGGTAGCTGGGTAGATGCATATTTGTGAAACTCAATATGATAGCTTTTTGGTAACAATCAGTGGGCCAGAAGGCTTATGAATTAGGCTCTATTTGGTCTTCAAAATAAAGTAGACAAAAAGCAAAGATTAATATATTTAGTAATCAAAATATTTTTAAGTACTTTATTTTAAAAATAATCAGAATATTTTGATTTTAAATATATTATCTTTCACCTTATAAAGTATCTTAAAAAAAAAAATTTCTACTTTGAACAAACTCATATATTTTTCTTTAAAAAATAAAATAATACAATATAGCAGCTATTACCAAACAGTCAATTATTTTTATTTATTAAACTTTATAGTACAGTAGATATTACAAAGCATTTTCTCTGCTTCAGTTTAAAGTGCAGCAAAATAAACTATACTACTTATATGATAGTTACTTCACCTATAAATACAGTACAATAGGGTCAAACAAGATCTTAGTCCAACTTTTGATGTACCATAGCTAAGATGATATATCACAAGCTTTCCAGAATATCTTACATGTCACGGGACTTCCTTGCAGCCACTGTCTTCACCCATGACCCAATGCTGCATCAACAAAATGCCAACTCGACGAGCGTAGGACGACCTTCTTGATGCTTCCACATTGCATTTCTTCCGAGCTCGTCGCTTTCACCGAGTATGTTGTACTCCTTGCCGGATTTGGGGGGCGAGGGCGCCAAGAAGACTGATGAGACAGAAGACAAATTCAAATACAGGTGACAAGGTTGAAGGGGAAACTTCATCGGCATTCAGCATTTTTCCTCTTCAACATTTATTTATTTGATTCTAGCTTCTTCTAGAAAAAAAAATGTCACTTCGTGACCAAAAGATGATTCATCCTACAAGGATCTGAATCCATTCCCCACAACTTCAGTTACCACCAATCTTGATGGTAAAAGATTTCCACCACCAATTCACTCAGACATAATATTCTCCAATTTTTATCCATGATAACCACCTCCTATTCCTTCCCAATCCTTGGAACCATTGCTTAAGCCAGTTTTGGTAGTCCAGGAGCTTGTCTAAAACGTTAAAAAAAAGACTTAAATGATGCTAAACACGATCCACCTTCTCGTATGTAGGGCAAGCTGATGCCATCATACACAGATCTTTTTAACGGTCTATGCTGTAATACAATAAAGCAACCTTTCAGTTTCCCAATTAAACTGTCATGAACTGAGGGTTGTCATTGTGATCATATCACTCCATTTAAAACTACAGAATATTGGAGGCTCTAAGTTCAAGTTTTCTCCCAAGTAATTATAATTCAAGCGCCAACCATTTCCTATGCTCAGGATAATTAAAATAAAATAAAATAAAATAAAAACACTGTCTACAGCCCAAGGCCGCTGGCCCCTATGCTGCTGCCAAAATCTGTTTTTGTCACTGGTTACATGTGATGGTGCTGCAATAAGGAAACCCTTTTAACAGAAACAAACCTTGTTGCAATCATTAATAAAATATGGTGATTTGCTAAGTACCCTACCAAATTACCATGGATATGACATAACAAGGTGACCCAAATCTTGGATAAAAATCATGGACAAACTGCATAATGATGACAAGCACCAGAAGACCCTTAACAATCAACTCTATTTCCTCAGAATTTAATACCCAAGAAAAAGGGGAAAAAAACCTAGGTAAAGGCACTTCGATCACGATATGCACTAGTCTATATTCTTATAGGTACTAAAACGATAGTTCAATCCATTGTCAATATTTACACATTACAGATGCTTATTAGAAATGCAATCAAGAAATTTTGTTATTTACAAATGTGCGGAGAAATGGAATTCCAACTTCACAACATCAAATGCTTCCACTTCACAGGAACCCCTCTCACTTTGCTTTACATTGCCACAGGTATGTATGCATATAAACACAAGTTAATATCCCGGGGTAGAATAAAAGAATAGCTGCTACACGCCTGAGAAAGATCTTAGCATTCCATTAGCCTCTGAAACCAGTGACCTGTTGAACACAACACAGAATAAAGATGCTATCTGAAAGGCACTACAATTTGAGACAACTGATGTTCCCCTAAAGGAATCATGCAATCACCAAAATACACATCGCTAATCCACATGAGCTGGTATAGTTGTATTAAAGATCATTATAAAGACAGCAATGTGCACATTGATAATGCACATGAGATAATGCACATGAGCTGGTATAATTGTATTAAAGATCATTATAAAGAAATCAATGTGAACTAAGAATATTATTTTTGGTAACCCAGAGCAAGTTAACAGCAGCAATCGCTTGCAGAAACAGACAAAAATTTTAAGTTTGAACATAGGCATCCATATCAGGAAAATAGAAAACATAAACCTGATACCATTTCTTGAGTGCAGAGAGGAGCATCTAATTACCATAAAACATGTGTTTCAACATTTGGAACAGGAAGCAAGCTTATGCTTAGTTTATACTTTTTCTGGGTTCAGTGAAAATGAAAGCATTATCCCTCAAGTCAGACGCTAAGGGAAATAACCCGGCCATTATTTTAACGGAAAGCTAGTTGTTACCACATCATTTATTATTGATAAGTTGAAACAAAATGATGACACTATTTAAGCAAACCATCAATGTCCAAAAGAAGCCGAGTGAGTTTTAAACATTAAATGCATCGAGCATAGATACTAAAGCAAAAAGAACCAACAAAAGGATAATAACGGTGCGTTTGGTGTTGCTTCTCCTTTGAGGAGAAGCTAGAAGCTGTGTTTTCTAAGCCTAAATGTAGAAGCATCATTTAGTTAAAGTTACCAAATGCTCGGTTTTTAAAACCAACAAAAAGATAATAACGGTGCGTTTGGTGTTGCTTCTCCTTTGAGGAGAAGCTAGAAGCTATGTTTTCTAAGCCTAAATGTAGAAGCATCATTTAGTTAAAGTTACCAAATGCTCGGTTTTTAAAAGGTGCTTCTTTTTTTTAAAAAAAAAAGGTCACAAAAATAGTTTTTTTTTAAGCAATACCCCTCACACCCTAAGAGAAACAAGTCAACCAAGGTGAAAAGTGTTTCTTCAAGGTGCATCGAGGAGCCTGGTACAACCAACAACACCGAAGAAACGAACAATAGGATCACCTCAGGAAAATGGCAACTAAAATTAGAATTTCAAAGTTTGGCGGATAAACAAAAGTTCAGGCATAAAGACTCCTGTGATGTTGGAAGGAGTAAAACTTACAAACGGTGTGAGAACTCAAAAGTACTCATCTTGATTATAATTACACACACACACACACATATATATGCAAACATATGTGATCATATACATACATACATACATACATACATACATACATACATATATATATATATATATATATATATATATATATATATATATATATATATATATATATATATATATATATATATATATATATACATACATATATATATATATACATACATATATATATGTATATATTCATGTATAAATGCATGCATGTATGTACTAATATACATACGTATGTATGTATGTATAAAAGAAAGAGGATATAATGGTTCGGCCAAGAACACTAAATAACAAGAGAGTGACTGTTCATGATGATAGCCATCTTGGTATCTCCTAGACCACACTGAGGGTATAGAGAATGTCCAGGCCATTACTAGAACAACTCAAGGAGGTAAAATACAAGCAAAGTGAAGGCTATAACGGCAATGCTACGCAATGATCTCACCTACCCCTGCACAACGGAACCAACACTGCACTAGTTAGGCAGACTTTGCAATGAAATATCACCTAAGAATTCATTAGACCAGCAGCTAATCTTAAGTCTGGAACAAGAAAGAGAGTTGTCACATCACATGAAAGATGTGCGTGTGTGTGACATAGATATAGCGAGAGAGTACCAAGAAAAAACATCTTAATAATATGTTAAGAGTTGACGTCAATTTGAACATCAAATGGGTAGCTCCATGCTCTTCACTTCCAATGTTTAGTTAAATCAAGCTACCACAAGCAACTTAAATGACTTCAAGTCAGAAAATGCTAAGAAAAACTCAAAATGTTTACCTTAGACAATGTCACTATCATAATCACTGAAGTGAATCTCTGTCTTCAAGTTCCCTTTGTTATTTACAGACTCGAGCTGGGCCTCCATCTTCAGGCCCTCACTGTCATTTACAAACTCGAGATGGCTTTTCAAGACTGGGCTATCCATATGGTTATTTACAAAGCCCTCATTAGCTTCTGCTGAGGATCGACTCCAACCATTCTCATCAGTGCCATTTGCAAGCTCAGTCACTGCAGCATTTTCAGACATGCACTCTAGCGAACTACAGCTGCTTCTGCATGACAGCCTTCCTTCTGACAGTCCAGATTTTTGACGCAGAAGTGGGCCATTTCTGTTCATTTCGAAAGCATTTGCCATAAATCAAGGACAAGGGATAAAATTCTAAGTAGCAGAATAGAAGTTTGTAGCTAAGAATATACATGCAAGAACTAGGAAGGGATTCAAGATGTAAACATGAAGGCTTACTCAGAAAAATGAAACAAAGAACAAGACAAAGCTTATGACAGAGCAAATTTTAGAAGCGGCAGCAAAAAGGAACTCCACATTATAATAGATGCATATATCAGAAGAAAAAAGTTAACATTTGGCAGAACTGACAGCAAGCCAATGAGAGCCTCATAACTGAAAACAGTAACTTCAAAGGTGCAACCTGACAGTCACACAAAATGCCATAAAAAGATGATTTAGTATTCATTCCCGTTAACTCCATGAAGGATAAAAGAAAACCATTTAGGTTAGACAACAAATCATGAGAATGAGATTTGAGATATTGCCATCCAGGATGGAACTACAATATCTATAAAAGTGCATTCAGAGGCCAAGGCTGGCTTTCTTAAGATGTCTTTCCATAAGGTTACATGTGTAACATAAGAAGCACAAGGACAATTTGCACAATAGAACCAAGTCAGCCCACCACATACTGGAAAGTATTACAGGGGAAAAGGGGAGGTGGGGTGCAGAGAGAGAGAGAGAGAGAGAGAGAGAGAGAGAAGATGCTGGCGAGGTTTCAAGTCCTTACAAAATGGGAGGTCCCAGCCTTTCCAACCTTTTTCCTATAAAACAATAGGACTAGGACGGGGTGGGACTCCAAAACTCATCCATTCAAGGAAAAAAGAAAAAAGAGGAAAGGAAAGAAAAAAAAAGAAATGAAAGAAAGAAGAAAAAAGGAAAGAAAGAAAGGAAAAAAGGAAGGGAGAAGAAAAGAAAGAAAAATAATAAGGAAAAAAGAAAGAAAAATAAGAAAAAGGAAAAAAAGAAAGGAGGGAGAAAAAGGAAAGGAAAGAACGAAGAAGAGAAGAAAGGAAAGGAAGGAAAAAGAAAATGATAGAAAGGAAGGAAGGGAGGGATGAATAAAGGAAAGAAAGAAGAAAAGAAAAAAAAAATAAAGGAAAGAAGAAGGGGTGAGGCAGAGACAGAGGGTACCTACTAGGATGCTCGATCAAGACAGGCGCTAGGACAAAACAAGACAGTAGGGCATCTAATTCAGGACACCGTCCCATGGGATTTAAAACATTGAATGATAGCACCATTTAGTATCTCTATTTTATCAAATAAAGAGAGAAACATCTAGAGACATACTAAACCAAAATAAGAACATGTCCATAATGTTACCCAACATCATTGTCATCTCTACCCACCCCATTGATGCTAGTAGGTCCAAGATCCCTGAAGAAGCTACCAGCAAAACTGTAACACATGGACTCAAAAGAAGTTGGGCCTTCGAGTTCATCTCCTCCAGATAACACGTGGGGAAATTTCCTACTTCAAGAAGCAAAATAGAAATTATACTTCCACTTTCTCAATATCCAGGTGGTTGGAAACCTTAATTATCTCCATCCAAAAACCTCACTGCACCACACATGAAATCATAATCTACAGGTCTCAAGATTTCATAGTTTCTATAATCACATTGTTAGTGGAGATGACCCAATGCTTTGCTACATATAGCAGAAAGTGATGGCAAAGTAAAACCTGTCACTTGAAATGGATCAGGAAGCCTTTGGTCCACTTTCATCTGCAGGCAAAGTCCAAAACTTCAAAATAGCGGGGGGAAAAAAAAGGCTTATCCAAGTTACTCTCAGACATGATTGCCCATGACTACTTTAGCAGCAATAACCACTACTTACAATTTTTAACCACTCCACAAGCATTCTTTTTATCTTCACCACGTTATATTTCTGCTTTGCTGGCCAATTCATACTGAGCATTAACTTCACAAAAAAAGAACAGCTACAGAACAATAAAACCAAACAAAAACATGAAAATCATGGATGCAAGCCACATATTCCACAGTTCAACATCTTGAGCGAATGAGGGATGCAAACCATATAATCAATGGTTAAGTGACTTGAGAGTTGTGCAAATAATTCTCAAATCCCTAAAATTTAAATTATATTTAAGGAAAGCAATGAAACGATGATCGCGCTAAATTAACTTGCCTAAACATAATAACAAGAAAAATTCAAAAAAAATTGTATTTTTACAATGAAAGCAAATGAAAACCATGATATTTCTTAGGTCTCAATTTCCACCTTAGGTTTCAATCTCCATTGACAGAAGCAGTCTGATATATATTTGACCTTGGGATTAAAAGTGTTGACTAACTGCCTAGTGAATAGAGGAAAAAAAAGTTCCTAAGAAAAACCATGGGAACTAGAAAAAGAGAAGAAAACTAAAGAACAATCAAAATGAGGTATTTGTGTGACAATTGAAAACAAAAGATGCACATGAGCACTTGCTCACATGCATAAACATGAGTTATATAACCAATTGTAATATAATATACCTGGATACTGCTACCTGTTAAAGGTTTACTGCATGATTGCAGCTTAACTAATATGTGCTCCTCAAGTTAACTGTGAACAAGTCAGGACCCGTAAGGAGGAGGATAACTCCAGCCAAAGAATAGTTCAAGCTTTTCCTAATGTGTCTGGTATGCAATCAAGCACATGGTCTTACAAATCTACTTGAAAACTACCATAAGCCAAATTATCCCCTTTACTGAGAGAGAGAGAGAGAGAGAGAGAGAGAGAGAGAGAGAGAGTCATGAGGCACTAATGTCGGCATTATGTTCAGAACTTGGCTTTCACTTACATTTCACTGCCTGCAGATAATGCACTAGCTAGCGCGTGTGTTTCCCTCTAAAGTGTTCAAAGTCTCAGCAAACTTTGGCGAGTAGCTTCTTAACTGTGGAAGCTTAAAGCACAAACTAATGTAGGTTTCCTGTTTGCCAACAGATTTTCTGGTATCATGGCAAACTTCTCTCTTTAACAGTCACCTCCACTAGAGAAACATGTCAATCTCCTTCACCAGAAAAACATAGCAATTTATAGGTTCAAAAGACACAAGAATTCATCATGTATGAATTACAAATAAGATAAACATATCATAAAATTGGTTTTTGCAAATGGTTATATAGATCCTACTATGCAGTTGAGACACGTCCAAGACCAGTCTCTAAAATAGAATGTGTTATCAACATTTCTCAATATTTATATTCAAATATGGGTCATCCAAACATACATTTTCATCTAAACCCTATGGTGCAAGAAATCATAATTAATAAATAGACCTAAATGGGATGGCAATACAGATAAATATAAGAGAGCATCAAATGCAATTCATGACATGCACATATATGGGGTCATAATGCACCTTGATTGCTGGAATCTGGGTGTTCGGATATAGTCAAACACTGGTATAAGATCTTTTGACCTAGCTTCAATTGTGCGAGTTGGAACCCTTTCTATCTCAATTTCTCCAGATGATGTATTACTATTGTCTGCTTTGATGTTTTCATCCATCATTACTTGAAAGCATATCTGGAAAGTAAAATTGAACTAGTGAAACAATGGAAACACAGATTCTTATATAAAGATCAAAATCCATCAAAAGAACAAAGCATGTTACAACAAAGAATATGTGCAAGGACCTCAGACTTCGCCCATAATGGAACACGGTCAGCATGCATCTGCAACTCAACCTCAGATATATACAAGTGATGATTTTCTTCTGCACTGAGTTTTACTTTCATGTCTGTAGCACTATCAGCAGGATAGATACTAGTTCCTTTCTTTGTCCCTTTCTGGAAAAGTTTAGTGTTTTCTCCATTTCCATGATCACCATATATATCAACATTGTCACTGCGATCTCTTCTGTTTCGCTTGTGACAAACATCCCATTTCTGAAGTGCCTCGACAACTAACCTTGCATTGGTTTCTGGTGATGGTTCATGAGAAACAGTGCTTAACACTGATAGATCAATGCCAGAATCCTCTCCATTGCAGTGACGCAGCACATACTGTATGATAGAGCCGGAAGGTGAGAAAACAAGCAAGTAATATTTTGCCCTTGATGAGCTGTTATCAGGATAAGGACCACAACCCTTGCAATTATGAAAAACTGAAGCAATAGCCCCAGAAAGGGGACTGATCCTGCCTGTGGCAGCTGCAGCAGCACCAGTGACGGCACCTTTCCATCCATTACTCCCATTTCTTATTCTGCTTACAACTGACAACGTGACTGGAGGACCAGATGGAAAAAGACTCTGCTGATTAAGCTTCATTAAAGATGATCCATGATGCCAATGAACTGATGCCTTAGTTGTTAAATCAGTTCCGCAACTGATACTCATCAAATTGCTCTCACTGGACTGAAGGTTTCCAGTCCCTTCAAAAGGAGATAACGCAAATAAATGACTAGTTCCTCTTGAGGAGCTGATCATTATCCATTGGCTGTCATCACTAAAACTAATGTCTTGTATAACCTGATGTATGCAACAAAAATTTATTGTTAGAAGTCAGCAGATGCATTTCAAGGAAAATGCAAAACAAATTGTATGCATTATCTACCGCATTTGTGATGCCGCGTTGCAACCTGTAAAGATGAATGTATGTCCCATTTGCATCAGATCCTGATGAACTTCCATGCAGAGAAGGCATTATGTGGAAAACATTAATGTTGTGACCATGAATGGAAGCTGTCACTAATAATGTCCCACTAGGATCAAAGCATAATGCAGAAATAGGACTTCCATGTGCTCTAAACTGAACCACAACTGACTTAGAAACAATATCTCTAACAATGACCTGCAGATGTTAAGCAAATCCAACCATCAAAATTCAGAACAGCGACCATCTAAAAAGACATGATACATGTTTTTCTTAACCTGTCAGAAGAAAATTCATGATCGTATATGTTAGATAGTAAATCTTCTATTCAAGGACACAAGGAATATAGCAAGTGCAACATAGTTAATTTTTAATTCCTTTACTGAACTTGGGGGAAGCAAGAAATAGAAAAGAATCTCAGGTATCAAGATTCAGAAACTTTGGTGGAGAATTGCATACCATTCCAGCACTTTTTATGTCCAGCAAATGCCCGTTAATGGCACCATTAATTTTGGGGCTGGAGCTCCCATGTCTAACAGAACCATTGCTATCAGGCAGAAGTTCCGAGCAGTACTTGGATAGCTTCTTATATCCCATATCTCCAAGTGTCACTATGCTAGCAGCAAGTTGCTTACTTGATTCTTTTGCATAGTGTGCCACCAGACTCCCATTTGAAGGAGATGTTGACATAGCCGTACCAGGACTCAAATGTTGTGGACTGACACGGCCCGTATTTGAAACTGCAACTGGACTTCCACTATAGGCCAGCCACCTAGAACCCACAGCAAGTGGTCCATAGCCTATGCCTCCAGAGCCAGGAATCCCAGAAACTATAGGATAGGTAAGAATTGTATATTCTCTCTCCAGGGTTGCAGCATCAAAACAATGTATCTGCGACACATTTTCTTTTCTTAATGCAATTTTTGCATATGTAACTACGTAGAAAAAGGAAGTTCATGTAACGTGTAATGCATACCTGGGAGGCTTGCAAAACAGCAACAACGCGAGGACTGCACCTTACTGAGTAAACAGCTGTCCTGAACTTCAAGACATGCACATAATCATGCGTCCTTAATGAATAAAAGTGGACAAATGTTGGTAACGGATGCTCATGTCCCAGCTCCTGGCAACCACCGGGGCTTCCATTCAAAGAGGAGCCAAACCCATCAGGATTATTGCCACTTCCAGAAAATGATCCATCTCCAGCAACAACCAGCAATGGACGCACATCTGCAAATTTATCTTCAGAGCCCTTTGTTGAAATTGACTTCTTCAGCATTTGCAGAAATGAAACAGGACCATCATGTCTGGATACTAGCTGCCTTACATCATCAGCCTGCTCAACATCCCAAACCTGAAAACCAGACTTATAAGCCAGCAACAGAACCTGCCGCAGGACATCACTCTCGCATTCTAATTTGTCGAATCCAGCCCAGTGCACCTTTTCACCAATGTCAAAAATTGTGAATGAAAATATGGATGAACTAGTGTTGTACCTCTCAAATCTAAGGTATCAGTTCAAGACATACATTGAAGAAACTACAAGAAAAAGCTTCAGATGGTTTACTAAACCTGAACTACAAAGCTAAGCAAGTATGCAGAAATAAGTTATCACATCAAAAAGAAAAGAAAACCATCACAAAATGGTATTTTTAAAAGCTGAAAGAATATTCTATCGAAAAAAAAAAAAAAAAAAACTTCACCAATTACATAGATTTTTGCAGCTCATGATCCTGAAAAAGTTAAATTTCTCATCCACTGCAATGTGTTTGTTCTTGGAGAAATTTTCATAAAGAAGCCATGTTGCTGCATGTGCTTCTGTAACAGCAAGAAATCAACCATCATTACAAAAATTCCATGTCATGACAACTGGATGCGACGACAAGCATGAGAATCGACATAACCATGTAAAACAAGGACATCAGAAAAAATTCTAAATTCGAAGTTGCCGAATAGACATGAGAAACAACCTGTGCTATCCGCAAAACTCTCAGTAGATACAATGTCTGGCCAAAAGTTCAGCATTTTCCAAGAAAAAGATGTAGATATTTAGCCAATCATCAGAATTTAATCTAGCTACCATACAATAAAAACCTGCCTCGTGCATGCAGTCATCAATTCCTCGTATTTGAACAACTGAGCCCTTAAAAAGGCATACTAAATCATTCCAGTAACAATTTCTACTTCAATAATCACATACACAATAAAGTATGCAATCAAGATGACTCTTTTCTGGAAATTCATTCAATAAGCAATAAAGCTACAGGTAGAGAAAAGGGGAAACTTTAAATTTCAGCGGTGTCCATCAAAGAAGCAAAAGATCAAATTCTTTAAAGAGGAGAAGGGACCGCCTCGAGTACCTGATCACGTCCTGCATCATCATCGCGGTCCGCAATCGAGGACGCAACGGACGCGCCCGCCGATCGGACGGTGGATGCAACCGTCGAGGCGCCCGACGACACGATCCTTATATAGTTCGACAAGGAGCGGAGCGAGAAGAAGCCGTTGTTGCCCCGCCCGTTCCTCGGCACGGCACCTCCCTGAGGCCTCTGCACATCGTTCCTCATCCCCCACCCCCGAACCCCTCCAAAAAGCCAAGAGAAAGAACCCAAGAACTAGACCAAGAACCCTAGCTTCTCCGATCCGGTGGCCTCCGATCATAACCCCAGGCTGTTTCTTTCGAATTTATCAAACAAAAACAGCCCAAATCCTTCCTCTAGGTGACCAACTTCTCCATCACAAGCCCGCCCCTCGAAATCCCTTCCCAAAACCCCAGAAACCACGCCGGATCAAAACCAAAATAAAATCTTTCAATCCAAAACAGATTCTGATACCAGAAAAGAATTCAGCGTATAAAATTCGAAGCTTCTGGATGGTGCCCAACAAATTCGATCGAAAACCCAAACAAAGGGAGAACAAAGATCAATTCTTGCGCCTCCGGTCGACGGAAAACAGGCGGAAGGAGGGAAAAGCGAGAATTTTTTATTCGAGAAGAGGAGAGCGAGATGGGGAAGGGGGAGAGGAATCGCTTGTGATCAGATAATGAAATGATGACTCGCCGTTTACGTCTCTCTCGCTTTGTTTTCTGTTCTTTTCCCCGCCTTCTTGTTTCCTTTTTTTACCTTTCACGGTTTCACCTCCCCTGCAGGATTAGAGTTAAAGGAACGGCGAAAAGAAAAAAGAAAATAAAATAGAAGATAAGAAGACAAAAGAGGATTAAGTTAGGAGAAGAAAGGGTTAATACCAAAATAACAAATGTTAAAATATAATTATAATTATATGATTATTTTGTCCTCCTCTTCTACCCCAAGTCAAGGGTTTTGACGGACGGCAAAAAAACGGTGAGTTCGAGCTTTAAAGAGGGAGCCGAGGAGAAAAGGGAAGGCTTACGTTATCCCTCCGGAAGCTTGTAAGTAAACCTATCCGCCCACAACGACAAATTAGTGAACCGTCGCGTCTGGTTGGTGTCTTGGTGGGGTGGATTAACGTTATCAGAAATGCATGGATGGGTTAGCGTCCCCAGTCTAACAATAATTACGGATGGAGCGGCATGGAGCCAACCATTTTAGGGATGATTGTACGTTACTTTTTATGCGGAAGAATAAAATAGAGGTCAAGCTTTCTCGGATTACGTAGATGATCTAACGGTAAATTGTACGTTCGCATAATTGTTTCTATGGGAGCTGAAAATGAACCGTCGAAGCAAGAGAGGAGTCCGAGGCGTCAGCGTTTCAATTCTCCAGCGAAGCATCCGACGCATCTTTTCCGGCGTACTGGGGTGGATAATCTAGTCTGTAGGATTAATTGTTAACGGTTATCAAAGGGTGAGGCTGGCATGAAGAGAGAGGATCTGTTGGGTGTTTTTCAGGGCTGTACGAAAGTTAGCAGGTGAGGATATGTCCGCACGGAGGGAGGGAAGACAAAGGGTCGCTTGAAAGTTTCCGTGCGGACATTTCATTTATGCATGCGGTGTCAAGGTCAGAGAAGAGGGAGGGAGAAGTAGTGTACCAGCGAGAGGCCACGGGTCTATGGATGGATGGAGATGCATTTGGCGATTCTTCGACACCTAACTTTTTGAGTATGATGACACCCTCTCACAAAAGGACCGCATGACCTCATTCTGTAGCCATGATTTCCTATTATCTGATGAGGGCAATCTAGTATTCCTTTGGCGCTCTTTTGTGGGCATCCAGAGCATTGTTCATTGACCGGCTCGTATGTTTGCTGATAACGTTGAACGGTATCCTTATGAAGATTTTATTTGTAGGGCTTGTATATAGCCTTATGCTTGATCTTTTTCATAACTTTCGTTTTCGGAACAACAATGGTTGCTTCCATTGATCTATAAGATAACAGGAGGAGATCAAAGAACTCACTGGATTGGCTTCCCAGACCCTCCAATGCCTAAGTGAGAGAATTTTTTTAATGAGAGATTAAAAAAATAAAAGATAGTTGAATATTTAGTAGTACATTTCGTAAAAGATCTCTGGATTTAATTATAGCAGAGGTCCAACATTTCTTGGGAATTATATCCTAAAAAATTTAGAATCATGCTGCTGACATGGTATGGTGTAACAATTTAGAGACGCGCTGTAATTGTTTGGCAGATGACAGAATTGCTAGAATCTTATGATCATTTAGGCAAAAGAGTCAAGCTGTCTATGTTATAATAAGATTCTACCGAACTCAAGTTGATTGACCATTGTGTTGGGATGGGAGGTTTTAGTTTTAGAGGTCGGCCGATCTATTCATCCTAGCTTTCAAGTTGGTTAGGAATCTCCAACCAAAATGCCTTAGAGAATCTCCAAATATATCTAGACCGCCACGTAGATCATACGCTGGACAAATATGATTGCGCCATATCACAAAATTCATTTTCTACTACAACCATAACACATAATAACACACTAGATAGCTTTCTTGAGATCCATTAATGGCAAAGATGAAGGTCATAATGGAATAAATTAAATATATTTTGAACTGGAACGGCCTTGATCCAACACTTTCTGCAAACTAGTTATCCAACATTATGGATGCAATCAAATCATCCATTGATGCACGTATCGAACCTCGTACATTCTCATTCAGAGCTTGTTCCACTTTTGATTAGAGCATGACCCAAGTTCATCCAAGGCAGCCTATCACAGACCTCGACATTGGTTTGTAGACGGGAAGCAGAGGTCTTGACAAGAACGAGCCGAAAAGAGAGACCATCATATATGCGATAATATATGGGCTTTGGATTGTGCAAGGGGCCGGTATTGGAGATAATTCCAGTCAAGGATTTATAGCAACTTCTAGCATAGTTGATTAGCACATCACTCCCCTTCAGGGGAGTCTGGGGTTCTCATATTGAGATTACTCTAAAATTTCATCGAAGGACTTGAAGTTGGAGCAAAGACCACTACCTGTTACATTTTCATATTATAAATTTGGCTCATCAAGCATACCAGATACTAATAAGCCATACTCGAGCTTCAATGATCAATCCGAAATGACTCACGGGCTTAAAAAGTTGGTTTAATCCTGCATCAGGCCGGGATTTAAAGCTTTAGACCGATCACAGTGGAAGCCTAGACTTTGGCATGCAGACTATACCAAAAAAAAAAAAAGACACTAAGTGTCAACAGTAGGATGATCGCTATGATGAAGACATTCTCACACCATGCCATCAAACAAATGTAGCAACCATGCTCGAGAGTGCCGTTAAATTAATTATAGTGCCTACGAATTGGCTAGAATTTGTGTACCTCGGATTTCTTTTCTTTCGACCTTCTAGTGTCATTGGTAGTTCCATGGTAGCAAGCACTCCATGTGGTCTTGTGTGTTTTGGAAGGAATCAACTTGGAAGACCCAGAAACAAATGAAGCATCAGCATGACAGGGAGAAGAAGCCATACATGCAAATCTTGGCCCACTTTAGCCCGTCCATATCGACACCCTCAAAGTAAGGAGAATAGCGAGACGGATCAGATTCAAAGGAGGACCATCTCCAGTGATGAGTGTGCTAGCAGAAATCCATTTAAATGATGGAAGATCTTAGGCCGGAATTAGGGATGCAAATTTATGGTCCAAATTGCAACTTATATTTGTTTTAAACAGGTTGAGGTCTCCAAAAAAAAAAGGTTCAAGGTTTGGTGTAAACAGGCCTAGGTTATAAATCAGCCAACCCATCTGGATCTGTTTATGAAACTGATTCAAGTTTGAATCCCTCACCTCTTTAACCTATTTTAGCTCGCTTTTATTAATCAATCTGCTTAAGACTTACTTTAACCTACTTAACACCTACCTAACTCATTTAAACATATTTAATCCAACTCATTCAATCTATTTATGATCTAACTTCTTTAAGACCTGCTTTAACCTATTTAATTTGATTCTACCCATCTTAAGAAGAGATTTTTTGGTTAATCAAAAAAAAGAAAAGAAAAGAAAAAAAGAAATTTGAGCCCGTTGTCATCCCTAGCCTCAATGAACATATCTTTTTTGAAAAGTCTCAATGAACATATCTTCATTTTTAGGTTTGTTATTATTTACTTGTATAACAATAAATATAGTTATCTTAATGAGAAGAATCTTTACCCCATGTGGGAGTGCAGGTTATGGCCGTCTTGGCTCTCCCTCGTTAACAAGTAGGGTGTGTCCAAAGAATAGGAGGTTTCTATCTCACCCGGACCAACCTCTATGATTATATCAGTTCATGTGCTTCTTTGGAGACTTTCCTCCGTGAAAGCGAAGGGGAGGCACAAATTTCCACCTGCCAACTTTTTGAAGTTTCCTTTGTTTCAGGTTGTCTTCCAACAATAGCATTTAAGACAATTAGTATATGTGATAAAAAGGATTGACACTTGTTATTTTTGCCATTTGTCTTCAGAGAAACTTGCTTTTACGGTATGTTTTGGCGGCACCTATATGATGAATAAAGCAATGAAAACTAGTCCTTGAGGGTCGGTCGCGAAACCATAAAAGGGTGGGGTGTCCCATGAAATAAATGAAGTGTGGAAAAATAGAAAGATGGCCTGACAATGATACCTTTCCTTCCTCATTTTAATCAATGGTGCAAATTTGGGTCCCACTTTAAAACATCATATATCAAAAATTATATCTGTAAAGTTTGCTATAAGGGTCAGAATCCCGTGTCATTTATGTCATCCAAAAATAAATCTTAAATTAGGCCCAACCCTTAAGGTCATCCATCCAATTTTTTTTTAAGAGAATCCACTCCATATGATGAGTTGTCCAACCTATACGAGGATGGAAGAGGATTAAATCAAACACGACAGGAATTATGCATTTTCTAATCCAGATGAGAATTTAAAGCCGACAAGGATAGCTTAAATCTGGACATAATGTCTATGCGTTACAATCATTTTATCAATTTGTCTTCTATCCTGCAAAAAATGGTTTGGTCTTTTCTTCCGGACAGTAATATTAAAATACTTTATTTTTTTTTCTTTTTCTTTTGCTAAGAGGTTGTTTACGCTGGTTTAACCATGAATACATCTAAAAAAATTTAGAAAACAAAATATTCCTCAACATCTTCGAAAGCAACATGAAATTAGTTCACAAATACTTTGGCCTTCAAGTTGGCGCCTATGCTCGGCATTTGCAATGGAGAGTGGTTCTAAAATTGTTTGGTAGTTGATGTTCATCTATCATATGTTGACCAACCCCATCTAAAGTTTTTTGTGGTGGAAACCCCATCTAAAGTTTATTTGGGTACGTATGCATTGGATGATTTGTTTCCATCCATATTGATTCCCCCGTTCCAACAGTCAAACCTCCGATACAGAACCCAGTTTTCGAATAAGAATTCATCTACAAATCTATTCAATAAATAAAAATATTTATATTATTTTTATTTTCTTAGAATCATGGATTTCTTTCTTTTTGTGAGAAGAATTATGGGATACTTGATATCTTGCATAGGAATAACCTTATTTTTTTTGGTGGGGGGGGGGAGGGGGGGCGCGTAGAAGCACACGAATAACTTAAAAGCCAAGGGATGTCTCTTACCCCAAATTAATCAGCTATCCTCCTGCATTTAATTAAACATAGTGCAATCAATGACAATGATGATTGGCAGAAGCTTTCCCGGTCAACTCCTACTCTTGTTGAAGCAAAGCTGCTTACCAAGAAAAATTGTATCTGGGTGCACACCTCGTCAATTAGGTGGCCGTTTCATAGTTTACTGCTAACGTCAAAAGAGGAGGATATCTTCAGTTCTCATTTGCTGAGGAAGCCAAATGTACGAGTACGAGCTACGGTCCACGTGTTACATGTCAAATGATCGAGTAATATCTTCTGCAGCATATACCTCATTGAATTGTGTACACATTAGAAAACTATAGAAGAAAACTGCTACACTCCAGCAGCTCATACATTATAGCGTGTTTGGCTTATTATGTGTATTTTGTGGGCTTGCGTGCATGGCCTAAGTGCTAGATATCACAGGAACAAGTAACAACGGTGCATATCCCCCCAACAAAAAGTCGTGTACACAATAATAACAGACCACACAAGAAAAGTGCTATTAAGGGTCAAATATTAACTACCACATCAACCAGAGATTTGTGTACCGACAAGAAACTATATCTAGTGCTTTTAGACGAAAGAAAAATCTGAATTGTGTACCGCTCTCTTTGAGACGAAAATCTAAATGAAAGGAATTATCGAAATCACTGTCGGGGAAAAATCACCCAGCTGCAACTAGTGCCATCAAGATCGAGCGACGCTTATCTTCACCTCCGGTAACTACAACTGCAATTTTTTTCCTCCAAAACTAAAAAGAAAATTATCTCAACCTCGCCTTATCTCCACTCCACTCCAGAAGCGCTCCCTCTAATCCCCAGCCATGGCTTCCGCGCTTCGATTCCTCCCCCTCCCAAACCCCCGCCCTTTCCATTCCCTCCCCTCCCGCCAAAAATCTCTCGCCACTGTCGCCATCCCTCGCTGCTCCTCCAATTCAAATTCCAACGGGAATCCTAACCCCACACCAGAAGAGAACAACTCGATTCCCGAGCCACCGCCCGCGGCCGCCACCACTTCCTTCGAGGTCGAGAAGCGGGTGAAGTCGGCGATCCTCCGGGACGGGCGCCGGGCGGCGAAGGTCGAGCGTCCGGAGCCTCCCAACTTCGAGATCGGGTGGAAGCGGACGAAGGAGATCGAAACGGAGAAGCCCAAGGGGTGGATGATCGCGGATTTTTTGGATAAATTGGAGGGACTGATGGGGCGGCAGCAGTACGGGTCGGCGGAGATGCTGGCGAAGGTTGGGGTGCTCGTGGCGGAGCGGGCGCGGGAGGAGGCGGAGGTGCTCGTGGCCGGCGGCGAGGTGGAGGAGCGGCTGGTGACGGAGCTCTACCGGGTGCTCAAGCTCATGGAGATGGACCTGGAGATGGTGAAGGCAGCCTTCAAGGAGGAGACGCTCGCCCAGCGACTCGGCCAGGCCCAGGCCCGCTGCCGCCAGGCCATCCTCGTCGCCCTCTCCTTCTGATCTTGGCCACGTTGTTCGAATTAATGCTCGTCAACACCGGTTTCTGGCCTATTACTACTCCAAATCATCACGTCAAAAATTTTGTGTTATTTACGTTGAGAATTTGTATACTGTAACTAAGATGATGGCTGGCACGGTGAGATGGCACGCATATGGGGTGGTCTCCGAAGCCCCATTTGACTACTGATTTGTGCCATTATTGGCATATTTTGATTGCTGTGTGCTTGTAAAGATTCAGGACTGATGATCTCGCTTGTCCAACGTCTAAAAACGAAGTATTTTTAGGCCTATAATTATTAGTCTGGTTGCTGAATCTGCAAACCATTGCAGGTTTATGCTCTAGCTTTCAAACTAGGATGGTAGGAATGGCTATATCACATTGTAGAACATGAACCGTGCTACCGTTTAATCTGGTTCTTATTTTCTATATTCTAAAGGATGATACTTTTTAAACATTAGCTTTTTTAAAGTTTTAGAAAGGGTTTATGATTGGGTTATATGATATGATGGCTTTATTTTATTTAATTAGATTATTTTTAGCATGTTTTTAGTCATAAATAATACATTTTACCCCTCGACTCAATTGTGAGCTACTTTAGTCAATTTTGATTTTATCTCCGTTGCAAGATAGATGGCAAACTGCGATGCCGATGAATCTACGACATCGAGGCTGTGCGGTTTCTGATTGTTTTATGATTCAACTGTTAGATATATGTGCCCTAGAAGCCAGAATTGGCTGACACTTGTAATACACTTCTAGGGGCAAAATTGTAATTTTGACTATAATTAATAAATGGGTTATTTTCTATCACACATGTGTATTTAGTGTCTGTGATACATCCTTTGAGTTAATGGTAATGATAATTCATATTTTCAAGAGTTGAAAATTTTAGACATGAATAATCATTATTAACTCATAAAAGCTCCCGACCATAGGATCATCACGAGGATGGTGATTGATCCGGAAGGTTGGTGTACGATCGCTTCTCTTTAGTAGATGAGTCTTGAGTCTACGGTGTGGAGACACCAGAGCGAGAGTACAGGTACTCGTTAGAGAACGAGGGCACTGAGCGTGACCACCTCGAGTAGTCATTAGGGAGTCTACCTTCTCGTCAATGACTGACTCGATGCTGCAGTAGTGTGTCTGGTTCTTTGACCTGAGATGCATCGGCAGTTCACCTTGAGGGTGTTATAGTTTGACTACACCATTACTCGGTCTCCTAGCCATATGGAACCCTGAGGTGTATGTTGGCTGTGACATGTTCATTGTAGGAACTGGATTGCATCAAGATGGGATCTATCTACCTCGGTGGTAGAGGAGTAGCCCTATGATGATCATGAGAATCAAGTCCTGAAGCCCATGGCCATGGCAGAGTGAAATAATAGAAAGAGTTTCTATTTAGATTTTCACATTGGACTCGAATCGAATGATTACATCATATGACAGAGACTAGGGTTTGACGAGTTCACCTTAACCCTAATCTGATCGGGGCTCAAGATAGAAGAACTGAATCACACAGGTAGCTGCACCAAGAGGTTCGCATTCAGCTCTGATGGGTTGCCACCATATACTGCTAGGTGTCACTGATGGATTTTGGGAGCAATTAGAATGATTTAGATGATCGATCATTCTAGCTGTTCGAATCAGAAGAGTTCTGATCCATCGAAAGGAGTTTCGATGATGTCTATGATAGAGATCATGACATATCCCATTACCATACAGAACTGAACCTAACTGGGTCACACAAACAAGGGTTTGAATCTGGTGATCATCAATTGAACTAATATAGTTCAATTGATCTGAATGAGATTCAATTAGGTTCAAGGAAATCGTGCTAGCACTCGATTGAACCTAACGTTCTTCTTTTGCTATCATAAATAAGTCGTCCTGTCTGAGCCAAAGGAGTTTGTGCTCAAACAGAAGTCTTCTTATGGTCTGACTGGAGGTTGTCCAAGTCAGAATAGGTTGTCTTATTTGTAAGACATTACCTGCCAATTTTTGGTCACCTGCCATTTCTTGGTCTTTGACTTTGGTCAGAACTCTACTTTTGACTGGTCAAATGTTGACCATTCATCCTTTGACTTTTGACCACATGTCATGCACCTATTGGAGAGCTGGTGGGGGCTTGTCCCCCTGCCAGAACCTGGCAAGGAGATGGGCGCACGCCAAGGGAGGCGTGAGCCCAGTAAGAGGCGACATGGAGTCCTTGTGGGACAAGGACTCCATCTCCCTTTAGGATTCCAATGAGAGTTCTTCTAAGAATCCAGTTTGACTGGTCCAAGGCACTCTCCAAGTAGGAATCCAGGGGACTCTAATCCCACCAATCAGATTTAGATCTGATTTCACAAAGGGTTGTGATTGGTTGGGAGGAAGATGACTTGGATCACGCTTAGTCTATATAAGAGACCCAGCGCCCAAGTGAAAAAATAATCAAGAAGTAATCAAGAAGTAATCAAGAAGTAATCAAGAAGCAATCTTCCCACGCCCCAAGGCTGCCTCTCTCCCCTTTCTCCACGCCATACTCTCATCTCCCCTTGCTCTCCACGTCCAAAAGTGTTTTGGATTTGGATTGGTGCGATTTAGATCAAGAAAAGGAGATCAAAAGCAAGAAGGCTGCGCTGCTGCGAAGAACGACTGCAGATCTTCAAAAGGAGTTTTGAAGATCCTCCAGATCAGATCCAGATCTGATTTTTGGAGGCGTGATAGAGAAGAAGAGGATCTCCAGATCCAGCCCGAGTGGATACCGGTAGAGGCCAGGCGCTTGCGTGGCTTGATCCAGAACCTTCCGCTGCAAACAGGATCATCAACAGGGTAATAGGATTACCCTATTCAGGTAAATTGAATGTGATTTAATTTATCCTTTTCATTTAATTTTTATTAAATAAATAAGAATCAGATCTGAAGCATCCCTGATCTGATACAGATCTAAGAGAAAAATTTTTGAAATATATCTCTTGATCTGATCAGATCTGAACGAACCTGGTCAGGGAAATCAGGATTTCCCTTCAAGTGGTATCAGAGCCATGGTTCTAAAATTGTTTAGATCTGATTTTTAATTTTATTTTAATTAAAAATAACGTGATTTCAGATGTCACATGAGATGTGATCAGATCTGAAATCAAGAAAAATTAAAATTAAATGATTTGGATCTAAGAACATGAAGATATGCATGACTAGTTCTAGTAATAGAATAGTTCTATAGAATAGTTTTGCATGTCTTTGATTTAATATGATTAAATCATATTTTAGATCTTCTTATTTACTGTTTTCTGATATTATAAGTGTTATAATAACATCTGATAAACAGCAAATAAAAATTATTTAATTTTAAATATCATATGAGATATGATAGATGCATGACTAGACTAGTTGTAGAATAGTTCTACATAATTGTCTAGATTAGAATTTATTTTGATTAGATCAATTTAAATCTAATTTTTCAGATTATTATGTGATAATTTAGATCTGAAAACATGCATGATTATGATACATGAGATGTATGCAAAATATGCCATGGTTAGATCTAAATTTGTATATGAGATATATGATATAGATCTATAACTGTTTTGTAGTATTGAATGTTTATTGAATGTTCCTGATTAAGGCGTTCCTCTTGGCCGTCCGGTCATAAGAACGAAGAAGGGTTTAAAGGCCCTCTCTTCCCATTCGATGGGGTGTTCTTATGATGTGTAGGGGTGCTGCGCGTTCGTCCTTAATCAGAAACCCAAAAACTTACTTTCTGCAAAACCCTAGATCCTGAAACCCTAGGATTTATTGTGCATATTTTGTTTATGAACCCAACTTAATTAAGAATTAAGTTTATGGAATATTAATTAGGTCTAAAATTGAGAATTTCAGATCTAAGACATATTCATAATACTGGGTTCGGGCTTGGGTAGCTCAATTAGGTCTAAGCGGTTGATCAAACCGAATCAAGAGTTGGTTAGATGGGATCAACAATGCTTAAATTGACCAGCCTAATAGGATTAAGTCTGGGTCAAGATCGAGTCACGATCAAGCAAGACCTAATTAGGCTCAGAGGTTAGAGTCTGGATTGTAGGCTAACCCAATTGGTTCTGACTCAACAATTTGGTGTCTAAGGTAAGTTTGGCACAGACGACCGACTGGTTTTTAATTGGAAGCTACTCGACCTGAATGCGTTCTTGTACGAGTTAATGGCATATTCCTTCCACCGGTCTCACTTACCTGGCCATATCTGTTGACACAGTTCTGATCTGAGGTGGTCAATAATCCGAGCTGACCCATGCCACTAGGTTAGTCATAATTGTTATGACTAAGCCAAGTCTAGTTTAATGAGACCTGAATCAATTCTCCCTAAGAAAAGATTAAGTCCGAGGTCTTCCATCCATTGTAGACGTGCGGGCCCTTCCCGGGGTTGATTGTTCTCGGCTGGATACAGTGGCTCAGTTGCACCGGGAAGACGCAACCATGTCTATTAGGCATTGGATGCTATGGGCTGGAGGATGAGTTGGGCTCAATATTCCGGATACGGTGAGAGACTCCAATTAGGAACCCAGTCTATGCAAATGGTGGGTCTGACTTAACTAAGGAGTGGATCAATATTCCGGATACGGTGAGATTCATGAATTAGAGACCAAGTTTGGGTGCACCATGATTAGAGAATCATTGAACAAGAGTTGTTCACTCATTGGCTAACCCATCACCAATAACTGTTAGGTGAGGTGATGAGTCAGTTGGTGAGACCGCACCACCCACTAGAAATCATCAATCGCGGAGATTTTCGCATCTCTACAGAAGGGAGTGTAGGGATCCGAGAAAATAGTGGGAGCTAATTTGTTTAAAAATAAAATCCCTAAACAAATTGGTCAAGTCAAAATTACAGTATCTAACTAGAATCTTTGACTCTCTACAGGAAAAATGTCTGCGTCCAACCCACTTGGCACGTATCCTAGACACACATAGACTGACTGGACCCAATTATAAAGATTGGCTCAGGAACTACAAAATTGTTTTGGGTTCCGAGAAGTTAACACATGTTTTGGACCAGGACCCTCCCACCTTACCAGCTCGTCCATCCACTGAACAGAGAGCGTCTCTGGAAAAATGGATTGACGAAGACAATAAGGCCAGATACTACATGTTGGGCTCGATGTCTGATGAGCTCCAGCGCCAACATGAAGATATCGGGACTGCTCGCCAAATGTTGGCTCACCTGCAGGAGATGTTTGGTGAACAGAGTCGCGCAGCCAAATATCAAGTCACGAAACGACTTTTTAAGGCTAAGATGCGTGATGGGCAGTCAGTCCAAGATCACTGTCTGACAATGATCAAGGACATGGAAGAGCTTGAGAAGCTCGGTGTGAAGTTGGACTTGGACTTGCAGAATGATATTATTCTGCAATCCTTGACTGATGCATATGGGCAATTCATCATGAATTACCACATGCATAAACTTCAAAATTCCTTGGCCGAGTTGATGAATATGCTGGTTACCGCTGAGCTTTCTATGAAAGGTTCTAAAGGCTCAGTTCTTGCTATGGAACGGACTTCTTCCAAAAGAAAGTCTTATGGAAAGAAAAAGAAGTCTGTGAAAAAGCAAAAGGTAGAAGGATCAAAGAAGAAAAAGGCAGAACCGAAGAAGAAGGTCGATGGCAAAGGAAAGTGTTTCCATTGCAACAGCGACGGCCATTGGAAGCG
>QRFJ01004309.1:30636-66203 GCA_006176705.1 Cocos nucifera | reverse complement strand
AGGAAAAAAACTAGATGGAGATCGCAGATCAGCGTAGGCATGAAGATGGCGTAGAAGACCGGCTCTTCTTCTCAGCACCGCAGCTTTGAAGCAACCTTTAATCCAGAGCTTGACTTCCACCCTATACCTTAGCTTCCCTTCCAACCCTCTCCCTTTCTTAGAGGCTTAGGATCCTTTTTATAGAGCTAGAAGAGGTAGATATTTATTTCTAAAAGCAATATGGGACTAATTTCCTTTGTAATCATAAAAATCTGAATAAAATTTGAATAAAAAACAACTCTGTTATGACTCTGGTAAATCTGGTAAAATCTGGCTATTCGATAGGAATCCGAACGGTTCAAAAATCATCAAAATCGGATGCCTATCAGCCCAGATCAGGCTCGAATTAAATTCTGGCCGTCCGATCGCGCTTGATCGAGGAAATCTGGCCGCAAATCGCGCTTCGGGAGTCCTGATCACCGTCGGGAGCATTCTGGACCGTCGGATCGAAGCTGGAATCAGGCGCTGCCATTTGATGGTGATCCGAGTGAAATTGGCAACCGAAAAAAATGCTGACCGTCCGATCTTAACCGCAATCAACCGCAGCCGTCCGATCGCGCAATTACTGTTCCCATGGACCGCGTAGACCGGCCGCACCGCACACCGCAACCAATCAACGCTTCTGTCATTCGAGTGAAAATGACCAAGATTGCCCTGTGAGCCATGATAAATTTTCTGTAAGACCCTTTAAGGGTCTAGGTCCACCACGTGGCAGGCTCTGATTCGCCGGATTTCTGCTGAGCTGGCGGTCCACGCCTGGATCGTAGACCGGCTGATGGCTTCAACGACTGAGTCGGCTTTGATGGCTTCGGGCTTGGCTTGGTGGCTCGGCTTGGCTTGGATGGCTCGGCTTTGAGCCGTTTGAGCCTTTTTTTTTATTTAATTTTTATTTATTTTATTTATTTTTAAAAATTCATATCTTTTCCATTTTAGCTCCGTTTTACTTGAAATTTATTTCGTTATGATCAAAAAAATGAGCTCTTTCTTTTGATAATAAAATTTTATTTTTTAATTTTTATTTATTTTTTTATTTTTTTAATTAATTTTTTAATTAATAAAAATATGAATTTTTCAAAAATTATATATAAATTGATTGATTAATTTTTAAAAATTAATATAAATTAATTAATAAATTAATACTTTTATTGGTGAATTTATGATGCTTATCACACCCCCCAACTTAAGCTTTGCTCGTCCTCGAGTAAAGAAAGAATTTAGTTTAGATCAATTACCATATTTTCATTGAGATCCTTCCTTCACAAAAATAAATCTAGGATTTAAGATCAAAAGTTTAGACAGTATCACTAACTAAGTATTGAGTTTCAGAAGTAAATTTCATGGCAGATTAATCAGAAACTTTCTTAGAGTTCATCTAAAGATTTTCAGCACTTTGTGTCGTGAATACTAACTTAGCATTTGGGTGTTGATTCAAAGGGCAAATGAATCTTCTTTTTATCACCTATTTTGGTTAGTTTTCTATATACTCCCAAGTTAAGTGCATGAATTAAGGTAGCTTTCACACTGCTTTTTTTTTTTTTTTTTTTTTTTTTTTTTTAAAATTGTGCTGAGCATCCTGGCCTTTCCTTCACCATTTGATGTGAACTTCTACACTTGACTTAAGGTGCAAAGTTCTAGTTTAGGGCAATCCACATATACTCTATTTTTTTGCACTTTTTTTTTTTTTTTTTTTATTTTTTAGTTAAGCAGGTAGCTCTTTCCTTAAATTCAAGTTTCTTTAATTGAAGTATATATAAACCATCAATTTTTAGTGATAATTGAATCCTCAATTTAGCCTTATAATCAAACACCTGCTGTGCTTCATTAGTGTGCATGTGCAATTAGAAGTGCTGTTAGCCTTTAAATGACCTAAGTAGGTTGCTAATGGTCTGACCAAAATAATCTGCTTCTTAACTCGCTACCATTATTAGTTAATACTTTCTAACTTTATTACTTTTCCTAGTTTATTTTGCTTAAGATTCTCTTTCCCAAAATATGGTTTGTTCAAAAATTTTTTTTTAATAGTTTTATTATTATTATATATATTATTTATTTATTATTTTATTTATTTATTTATTTATTTTTTTAATTTTTTAATATTTTATTTATTTTATTTATTATTATTATTATTATTATTTTTATTTTTATTGATTTATTTATTTATATATTATTTTTTTTTATTTTTTTTATTATTATTTATTATTTTTTAATTTTTTTTTTTTTTCTTTTTACCCCCAACTGAATTGACATTGTCCTCAATAAAAGAGTGTAAATTATGTTTATTTATTTAGCATGGGTCTTGAAGCTTATGATCCTTCTCCCGCTTTTTGGTTCTCCAACTTAGCCTAAAAAGAGACTAAAAAAATAAATTAGATTCAAGAAGTATTGGGTTGCCTCCCAATAAGCGCTAAGTTTATTGTCTTCAGCCAGACAAAATGCAGTTTAATTCATTGTGGTTCTATTAATTGCACTTGATCAATATTTCGATTTAATGATATCCCTTCGATATATGGTTTAAGCCTTTGGCCATTTACCTTAAAAAAATTTTTAGTCCTGGGATCATAGAGTTTAATTGCACCATGTGGGAATACATGATTAACTATATAAGGTCCATCCCATCTGGATTTTTTAGTTTTCCAGGAAATAATCGAAGCCTTGAGTTAAATAACCAGACTTGTTGATTTGGCTCAAAGGTTTTTCTTGAAATATGTTTATCATGGAAGGCTTTCATTTTTTCCTTATAAATTTTTGAATTTTCATAAGCTTCTTGCCTTAATTCTTCTAATTCACTTAATTGTAACATCCGATTGGAACCAGCTTTGTTTAAATTAAAATTTAATTATTTTATTGCCCAATATGCTTTATGTTCAAGTTCTACCGGAAGGTGACATGCTTTTCCATAGATTAATCTATAGGGAGACATTCCAATGGGGGTTTTATAAGCTGTCCTATAGGCCCATAATGCATCATCCAATCGATCTGACCAATCTTTTCGATCAGGCCTAATAGTCTTTTGTAAGATATTCTTGATTTTCCCTATTAGAGACTTCTACCTGACCACTTGTTTGCGGATGGTATGGTGTAGCTATCTTATGTGTCACCCCATATTTTCGTAATAAAGTTCGAAATTGATGATTTGTAAAATGGGTACCCCCGTCACTAATGATAGCACGTGGAAATCCGAACCTGGAAAAGATATTCTTCTGAATAAATTTTAGGACTACTTTATGATCATTGGTTCGTGTTGCTATTGCTTCAATCCATTTAGAAACATAATCGACAGCTACCAAAATGTATTCAAATCCATTGGAAGGTGGAAAAGGTCCCATAAAATCAATTCCCCATACATCAAAAATTTCTACCACTAAAATGGGGTTCAAAGGCATCATGTCTTTCTTTGAAATATTCCCTAAGGCTTGACACTTAAAACACTCCTGACTAAAAGTATGGGCATCCTTAAATAATGTTGGCCAATAAAAACCACTTTGTAACACTTTGGCCGCAGTTTTTCGTCCAGAAAAGTGTCCTCCACAAGCAAGAGTATGACAAAATTGTAAGATACTCCATTGTTCAGATTCAGGAACACATCTACGAATGATTTGATCAGCACAAATTCTAAAAAGCTCAGGATCTTCCCAAAAATAATATTTGGTTTGAGCAAAGAATCGATCCTTTTTATTCTTAGACCAGCCATCAGGAATTTTGTCCTATGACTAAGTAATTGATAATATCTGCAAACCAAGGAGTCTTTGTATGTGAAACTGTTAACAATTGTTCATCTGGAAAAAGATTCTCTGATTGATACAGGTTCATTATCTTTCACTAGGATCCTAGACAGATGGTCTGCTACAACATTTTTGGATCCCTTCTTATCTCGAATTTCAATGTCAAATTCTTGTAACAGTAAAATCCATCTAATTAATCATGGTTTAGCATCTTTCTTTGAGAGCAGGTATCTCAAGGCTGAATGATCCGAGTAAATTATGATTTTTGATCCTAATAAATATGATCTAAACTTTTCTAGGGCAAACACAATGGCTAGCAACTCTTTTTCAGTGGTGGTATAATTCATTTGTGCTTCATTCAGAGTTCTACTAGCATAATAGATCACTACAGGACATTTGTTTACCCTTTGGCCTAGGACAGCTCCTATGGCAAAATCTGAGGCATCGCACATAATTTCAAAAGGTAGTGACCAATTAGGAGGTTGTATGATTGGAGCTTTGGTCACAGCTTCTTTTAAGATTTCATAAGCTTTAAGACAATTTTCATCAAAGTTAAAAGAAACATCCTTAGCAAGGAGATTACACAAAGGACGAGAAATTTTAGAGAACTCTTTGATGAAGCGACGATAGAATCCTACATGACCAAGAAAAGATCGAATTTGTTTGACAGAAGTGGGAGGAGGAAGTTTAGAAATTAGTTCAACTTTAGCTTTATCTACCTCAATCCCTTTCTTGGATACTATATGTCCTAAAACGATCCCTTCTTGAACCATGAAGTGGCTCTTTTCCCAGCTTAACACTAGATTAGCCTCAATACATCATTTTAATATTTTCTTCAAATTGTTGAGACAACTCTCAAAAGATTCTCCAAAGACTGAAAAGTCATCCATGAATATTTCTAAGAAATCTCCTATCATGTCTGAAAATATTGACATCATGCACCTTTGAAAAGTTGCAGGTGCATTACATAATCCGAATGGCATTCTACGGAAAGCAAAGGTTCCATAAGGACATGTAAAGGTGGTCTTTTCCTTGATCTCCTGGGTAGATTGCTACCTGATTGTATCCCGAGTATCCATCTAAAAAGCAAAAGTATTGTTGGCCTGCTAGTCTTTCTAGGATTTGATCGATAAAGGGTAAGGGAAAGTGATCTTTTCGGGTGGTTGTATTGAGTTTTCTATAATCTATGCAGACACGCCACCCAGTGGAAAGTCGTGTTGGTACTAAGTTTCCATGTTCAGTGCGGACAACCGTAAGTCCAGATTTTTTTGGAACAACTTGTGTAGGACTCACCCAGTGGCTGTCAGAGATAGGATAAATAATTCCAGCATCTAACCATTTAATTACCTTCTTTCTTGACTACTTCTTGCATGTTAGGGTTAAGCCTTCTTTGCATCTCTCGAGTTGGTTTGGCATTATCTTCTGTATAAATATGGTGCATGCATATTGACGGACTAATTCCTTTTAAATCGGCAACGGTCCACCCTATGGCTCTTTTATATGTTTTTAGAATATTTACCAATTGGTTTTCCTGTTCAGTAGTTAAGTTGGAAGCAATTATTACTGGTAGGGTTTTCTTTGATCCTAAAAATACATACTTAAGTGATTCAGGTAAAGGTTTTAGTTCAAGTTGTGGTGGGGCCTGAATTGAAGGACGTAGTGGTTCAATTTTTCGCTCAGGTAAGGGCTCAACAATTTTCACTGACCAAGGTAATGAATGTGATGGTTGAGGTGAATTAAGCAGGGTATTTACTTCCTGGGTTTGAGTTTCTTCAGTGGGTTCATCATCTTGTAGTAAATCTAAGGAGGAATTAGATTCAACTATTTCATCTATCTGATTGATTACAAAGCAGTCTTCCTCCTCTTGGGTGTACTTTGGGGTATTAAAAATATTAATTCTTACTTTTTGATTCCCAAAAGAAATATCCATAGCTCCCATTTTACAGTTGATATTGGCATTGGCAGTTGCTAAGAATGGACGTCCTAAAATTATGGGATTTTGGTTCAGCTCTTGGGATGGTTCCATGTCAAGTATGAGAAAGTCTACAGGAAAATAACATTTATCTACTCTAACTAGAACATCCTCAATTAAACCACGTGGTGTTTTTATAGATCTATCAGCTAATTGCAAAATGACTGATGTGGGTTTTAATTCTCCAATCCCAAATTTTTCATAAACCGAGGTTGGAAGGAGGTTTACACTAGCTCCTAAGTCTAGTAATGCTCGGTTAAAGGTTATACCTCCAATAACACATGAAATTAAGGGTGCACCAGGATCTTTCATCTTTTGAGGTATTGGATTTAACAGGACCGCACTTACATCCTCGGATAGCATAACTCTTTTGGTGGTTCGTGGCTCACGCTTTTGGGTGCAGAGTTCTTTAAGAAATTTAGCATAGGCTGGGAACATGCTGAATTGCATCGAGGAGGGGTAAATTAATATGAACTTGTTTAAATAGTTCCATTAGCTCCTTGTTGCGTGTTTCTTGCTTTTTGCGAGAAGAGCCTGCTTCTAAGGCCGAAGGGAACGGGGCTTTGGGTTTATATGTCTCAGCTAATTCATCTGTTCTCTTCTTTTCTTTATCCATCTTATCAGTGTCAGTACCAGTCTTAAGCTCAAGTTCTTCTATATGATTATCCTCTTCTTCAAATTTCTCATCTTGGCTAACATCAGTATTGGCCTCTATCACCTGGTCTTGATATGGGTCCTTAAGAATCCTACCACTTCTAAGTTCAGATATTGCTTTGGCATTTTCTAATTGGGGGTTCTTAGGTGGAATGTTAGATGGATGAGTAAATCCAGGTGGTTGATAGACATTGGATGGATTATTTTTAGGATTTGCAATTGGTTGGCTTGGTAATTGACCTGGTTCTCTCCTCATGCTAGACTCAGCTAATTGTCCTATTTGAGCTTCTAGCCTGGCAATTGATTGTTGTTGGCTTAGAATTAATTTATTGAAGTTGATTGAATTTATCATCGGCTAGATTGGTCTGTTGATGAGGAGGTGGGTATGAGGGCTGATTATAATGTAGTGGTTGAGAAGACTGACTAGGTTGTCCCTTATTATAGGCATAGTTCTGGTACTGGGGCCTATTTTGATAATTTTGAACTGGTGGGATTTGGAGTCTGAGCCTGAGTTTGTTGTGGTTTCCAAGAGAAATTAGGATGGTTTCTCCAACCAGGATTATATGAATTTGAATATGGGTCATTAAGTGGTTTTGAGTAACCTTGAGCAGCTTGGACTTGTTCTTGGATAAGAGGTGGTAATTGTGCAAGCCGTGGGACATTCGCTTACATGATGTGTTGGACTAGCACAAATAGAGCAAATCTCCTTGATAATTAGAAGCTGGTGTGTATTGTGCAGGGGATTGTTGACCTAAGTTTAGGAATTGATCTAATTTCTGTGCAATAAGGTCGACTTTATCTAATTTTTGTGCTATTATGTTCAAAATCTGTCTTAGAATTGAGTTCTGGAAGTTTTGATCTCATAAATTCCTGCCCGTTTTTGTTGAGAAATTGATCTTTCATAAGAGGATAATGAAGCATGGTTAATAGAGTTTTCACTTAAAGTTTCAAATAAGGTATAAGCTTCATCCTCACTTTTGCTCATGAATGCACCTCCACAGGATGCATCAACCATCTGCTTATATTGATCTCCTAAACCTTCATAGAAAGCTTGTACAATTTGCCACTTAGATAGACCATGGTGTGGGCATTTTCTAAGAAGTTCCTTAAGTCTTTCCCATGATTCATGAATTTGTTCCCCTGGAAGCTGAGCAAATCCCGTGATGGCTCGCCTCATAGTATTGGTTCATCCTATGGGATAAAATTTCTTAAGGAAATTCATGTTGCATCTCTGCCCATGTTTGAATTGTTCTTCCTAATGTGCCAAGCCAGTACTTGGCTTTATCTTTTAATGAGAAAGGGAACAAGGTCAGTCTAAGGGCATCATCAGAAAAATTCTGAATTTTTACCGTAGAGCAGATTTCTAAGAACTCATCCAGATGTTTGTAAGGGTCTTCATTGGCATTCCCATAAAAAGATGGGAGCATCTGGATTGTGGTCGACTTAATCTCATAGTGGCTAGCAGGGATATCAGGTATGTGGATGCAAGTCGATGGGTTGTAGGTGGAAGGAATAAAGTATTCCTTCATCTGCCTAGGTGGTTCTTCATGATTTCCAGCCATTTGATTATCTGATCTTAAATGAATTAGTCTTTCAATTTCAGGATCTGGTTTAACTAGGTCAGGTAAAAGTGATCTTCTACCGTGCATGTACTAGTGCAATTTGATATATGGTTCAAATTTTTTTTTTAAATTTTTTTTTTAATTATTTTTTTAAAATTATTTATTTATTATTATTATTATTATTATTATTATTATTTTAAGAAAAGAAGAGAGAAAGAAAGAAGAAGAAAAATCCTAAAGAGTCTTAAATCTGGAGAAGATAGGAAGGAGTTAATTTGTGGTTTATGTTAGATATTATTTGGCAAACAAGTTAGGCAATCAATCCTGACTAAGAGTTATCCTAGATCTAGACAGCTCCTAACCGCCAAGATCACCTTCAAGCCCTCCAAATAGAGGATTAGCCAATCAACTGGCCAGGTAAGTGTAAAGTCGGTGGGAGTCCCTCCGTTGCTTGCCTTAGACACCAATTGTGCTTGGCCAGGTAAGCGAACAGAACCAATTAAGTAACCACCTTCTTTCGGGCCCAATCATCCCTGAACCACTTTCCTAGACACCAGTCCAATTGATTAATCCTAACTTGGTTCAACTCTTAGGATTTCTTATCCTATTGAGCTCGAATATCCTTAAAGGTTAATGTCTAATTGATTTTAAGAGTTAAGGTTTGGGTTAATGCAGGATGCTGGTTGGTTGTTTGTGGGCTAAGGAAGGATGATCAAATCCCCACCTTATCTTATTTAATGGGTTGTGCCCTTAATTTGGTTTAATATGAAATATGCAAAAGAAAGAAAAAAAAAATTCCAATCAAAGAGTTCTATGCAATTTAAACTAACTAATTAAATTATAAAAAGGCTTACCTTGACTCCAGCAATCACCAAAAATAAGAATAAAAACTAATATGATGGATGCTCTAAATAATTAGGGTTTCTAATCTTGTGATGAGATTTTTAATTAGGTTTATGTAGGTAATATTTTTAATTAATTTAAAATAAAGCAAATATTAAAAATAAAGAAAGAGATTTAGGGTTTAGGAATGATCTCACCGAATAGGATTGAGAGTTTTGTTCGTGCCCTAATCTTCCTTGTTCCCCTTTTTTTTTTTTTCTTTTCTGCAAAATAAATAAAAAATAATGAGTAGGCAGTAAAAAAAAATCAAAGAAATAAAGAAAATTTTAATTTTTATGCCTCCCCGGCAACGGCACCAAAAACTTGATAGGAACACGATGCTGTCGTTAAGACACCGTGTTTATCAATTTAAATCCGACTCTTTACTTTTTAAATTAACTAAAAATTATGAAGAAAGTGGTGAGTCGGGTCGAATCCACAGAGAGGCAATGATTTATTTCTAAAATCTTTGATTTTTTTTTTATTTTTTTTTTAAGAAAAGAAAGCAAGGATTTTTTTTTTAAAAAATTAAAGTTGAAAAAATAGATCTATAAATAAAAATAGAATTTAAATTATGCAAAAATAAATTTGATACTAAGATCTACTATTTAGATCTTAGCAACTACTTATAGTAAAATTAAAAAGCAATAAAGAACAAATAATTTAAAGAGCTAGAATTGAAAAGAATAATGAAACTTTCTTTATTAAATTTAAAACTAAGATGCAGAATTTAAATACAAGAAATTAAAGAAAATTTAGAATTTTAATACAAGAAATTAAAGGAAAAAGACTAGATGGAGATCGCAGATCAGCGTAGGCATGAAGATGGCGTAGAAGATCGGCTCTTCTTCTCAGCACCGCAGCTTTGAAGCAACCTTTAATCCAGAGCTTGACTTCCACCCTATACCTTAGCTTCCCTTCCAACCCTCCTCTCTTCTTAGAGGCTTAGGATCCTTTTTATAGAGCTAGAAGAGGTAGATATTTATTTCTAAAAGCAATATGGGACTAATTTCCTTTGTAATCATGAAAATCTGAATAAAATTTGAATAAAAACAACTCTGTTATGACTCTGGTAAATCTGGTAAAATCTGGCTATTCGATAGGAATCGAACGGTTCAAAAATCGTCAAAATCGGATGCCTATCAGCCCAGATCAGCTCGAATTAAATTCTGGCCATCCGATCGCGCTTGATCGAGGAAATCTGGCCGCAAATCGCGCTTCGGGAGTCCTGATCACCATCGGGAGCATTCTGGACCGTCGGATCGAAGCTGGAATCAGGTGCTGCCATTTGATGGTGATCCGAGTGAAATTGGCAATCGAAAAAAATGCTGACCGTCCGATCTTAACCGCAATCAACCGCAGCCGTCCGATCGCGCAATTACTGTTCCCATGGACCGCGTAGACCGGCCGCACCGCACACCGCAACCAATCAATGCTTCTGTCACCGAGTGAAATGACCAGATTGCCCTGTGAGCCTGCGATAAATTTCTGTAGACCCTTTAAGGGTCTAGGTCCACCACGTGGCAGGCTCTGATTCGCCGGACTTTGCTGAGCTGGCGGTCCACGCCTGGATCGTAGACCGGCTGATGGCTTCAATGACTGAGTCGGCTTTGATGGCTTGGCTTGGATGGCTCGGCTTGGCTTGGTGGCTCGGCTTTACGGAGCCGGTTGAGCCCGTTTTTTCTTTTTATTTAATTTTTATTTATTTTATATTTTTAAAAATTCATATCTTTTCCATTTTAACTCTGTTTTACTTGAAATTTATTTCGTTATGATCAAAAAAATGAGCTCTTTCTTTTGATATTAAAATTTTATTTTTTAATTTTTATTTATTTTTTATTATTTTTTTAATTAATTTTTTAATTAATAAAAATATGAATTTTTCAAAAATTATATATAAATTGATTGATAATTATTAAAAATTAATATAAATTAATTAATAAATTAATACTTTTATTGGTGAATTTACGATGCTTATCAATAGGTTAGCTGCATTGTTTGCAGTGTCGACTCTTTTGACCTCGACATATCGCTTCTCAAGGTAATCACGGATGAGGTGGTATCACCGCTTGATGTGCTTAGATTTTTTATGAGATCTCGACTCCTTAGCTAGGGCTATGGTGCCATTATTATCACAGTATAGAGGACGGCATCCAATGGCATCACTCCAAGCTCTATGGTGAATTTTTTGTACCAAAATATCTTTTTTGCAGCCTCCGATGCAGTGATGTACTCTGTTTTCATGGTGGAGTCTACTATCACCATGTACTTGGAACTCTTTCAACTGATAGCTCTACCATTATAAATAAAAAGACTTTTAGATGTTGACTTTTGATCATCTATGTATGACATAAAATTCGAGTTTGTATACTCCTAGACCTAGAGTTCTCCATTACCAAAAATTAGAAACATATCCTTAGTCCTTCTTAAGTACTTAAGGATACATTTCACAGAAGTTCAGTGCTCTTCACTTGGATTCGACTGATATCTGCTCATGACACTCATAGCACGGGCAAATATTAGGTTGTGTACATAGCATGGCATACATGAGGCTTCCTATTATCGAAGCATAAGGAATCTTGCTCATTCCTTAGGTGTTCTAGGGCACATCTTCTTGGAGAGATGAATGCCATGTCTAAAAGGTACTAAACTCCACTTGGAGTTTTTCATACTGAACCTCTTCAGCACCTTCTCTACGTATATTTTCTATGAGAGACCCAACATCTTATTCGGTCTATCCCTATAGATCTTAATTCCTAGAATAAAGGATGCCTCTCCTAGATCTTTTATAGAGAACTCCTTAGACAACCACATTTTGATTGTAGTCAACATTGGAATATCATTCCTAATTAGGAGGATGTCATCCACATACAGTCTGAGGAACATAACAGTGCTCTCACTAATCTTTTTGAAAACATAGAGCTCCTCCTCATTCTTGATGAATCCAAATGATTTGATTACATCATTGAAATGAGCATTCCAGCTCCGAGATGCTTACTTAAGTCCATAGATGGATCATTACAGCTTGCATATCTTATGATCATCATTATTGGATGTGAATTCTAGCGGCTGTTCCATATAGATATCTTCCTCAAGATATCCATTTAAGAATATTATTTTTACGTCCATCTGTCATATTTCATAATCGAAATAGGCTGCAATAGCAAGCAATATGTGGATGGATTTGAGCATGGCTACTGGCGAAAAAGTATCTTGATAGTTAATGCCTTCACGTTGACTATATCCTTTCGCTACGAGCCTTGCTGTGAACATCTCTACAATTCGCACCTAACTTTCTTTTGAAGATTCATTTACATCTAATAGATACTATACCTTCAGGTGGATCTACTAAGGTCCAGACTTGGATTGAACGCATTGAGTCAATCTCTGACTTCATTACTTCTAATCCTTTCTTGGAGTCGATATCTAATATCGCCTCATCATAGATTTTGGGATCATCACCATGAACCCTATTTTCTATGAGGAACATTTTCTCTACATCTTCTGAGATAGTACCTAAGTACCTTTCAGAAGGATGGAAAATTCTATTTGATCTATGAGGTGGAGGAGGTAGTGTCTGGATTGGCTCAATTTGATTGGGTTCCATAGATTTCTTAGCTCATGGCTCTTGGGAGACTTTCTCCTTAAGCCTAATCTACCTCTCAATGCCACTATCTTGAATAAATTAATTTTCAAGAAAGATGGCGTGTCGACTCATAATCACATTGTGATCTTTTAGGAAATAGAAATAATATCCTAATGACTCTTTAGGATATCCAATAAATTGAGCTCTAAAGGACCTAGATTCTAATTTGTCCGCCTGTTGTCTCTTGATATGGATTGAATAATTCTAAATTCTGATATGACTCAGACTTAGTTTCTTACCATGCAATATCTTATATGGTGTGATAGGAATGATTTTTAAGAGAATCCTATTCAGTAAATATATAGCAGTTATAAGACTATGTCCCCAAAGAAACTCAGAAAGGTCTATAAAACTCATCATGGATCGAACCATATCTAATAGGATCCGATTTCTCTATTTTGAGATCTCGTTGAGTTGAGGCATTCCAAGTGGAGTCCATTGAGGGACTATGTCATTATCCTTAAGATAGTCAAAGAATTCTTGGCTAAGGTAGTCGCCTTCTCAATCTGATTGAAGAATCTTAATGAATTTTTTTATTTATTTTTCTACTTCGAGTCAAAATTTCTTAAACCTTTCAAAGGCTTCAGACTTATGTCGCATCAAATACGCATACCCATACCGAGGCAGATCATCGGTAAAGGTGATGAAGTAGACATAATTGCCCCTGGTCGGCACATTAACTGGGCCACACACATCTATGTACCAGGGCAAGTAGGTCTGTGGCCCTTTCTTCATGTCTCATAAAAGGGAGCTTGATCATTTTGCCATGAAGGCATAATTAACAAATCAGATATGACTCAAAAGTCAATGGACTCAATAGCCCAAATTTTTCTAATTTGTTAACCCTGTCTTCAACTATATAACCTAGCCTAAGGTGCCAAATATACCTATCATTTAGACTATCCCTAGGTCCTTTGATCCTATGGCATTCAGATTTTGCTTGATATTAAAAATAGAAATATCAATATGTAATTGATAGAAACCATTTACAATAAAACCACTTACAATCTCATTTCTTTCATAAAGAATATTATAATGGTCCTTCAAAAAACTAATTACATAGCCTTCTTATGCTAAACATGAAATAGAAGTCAAATTTCTGCTTGTTGTCATCACATAAAAATAATCTCTAAGAACTAGATTTAATCCTGATGGTAATCGAATAGGATAGGTTCCCACGACCGCAGCAATAACTCTTGCTCTATTTTCGATGCATAGGATCATCTCACCATCCCTCAACCTCCTGCTATCCTCAAGATCCTGCATACAAGTGCACAAGTGAGCACTAGAACTAGAGTCAAGCATCCAACTAGATGTAGAGAATATCGTAAGGTTAGATTCTATAATAAGCATACCTCCAGAATTACCTACCTCCTTCTTCTATAGGCTGGCCAGGTAAAGAGGGTAGTTTCACTTCTAGTGGCCATTTATGTTGTAATGAAAATAATTTTTCTTGTCAGCGGCCTTCTTCTTTGGCTCAGTCTTCTTCTTCTTCCCACCTTCCATCTTCTGCTTCTTTGCGGTCTTCCTCTTCTTTTCAAAAGATTTTTTTTTAGAAGAAGTCCGCTCTACAACAAGCACTGAGTCCTTTGAACTTTTCATAGAGAGCTCAGTAGTAATCAACATATTCATAAGTTCAGCCAAGGTATTTTAAAGTTTATGCATATGGTAGTTTATGATGAACTGTCCGTATGCATCAGTCAAAGACTGTAGAATTATAACAATCTCCAGATATTGATCTAACTTGACATTGAGCTTCTCAAGCTCTTCTAAGTCCTTGATCATCATCAGATAATGATCTTGGATTGACTGCCCATCACACATCTAAACCTTAAAAAATCTCTTAGTGACTTGATATTTGGCTGCGCGACTCTGTTCACCAAACAACTCTTGTAGGTAATCTAATATTTGATAGCTAGTCTTAATGTCTTCATGTTGGCGTTGGAGCTCATCAGGTATTGAGCCTAACATGTAATACCTAACTTTATTATCTTCATCCATATATTTTTTTAGAGATACTCTCTAATCAATGGATGGACGTGCTGGTAAAGTGGGAGGATCCTATTTCAACACATGAGTCAACTTCTCAAAATCCAAAACTATTTTGAAGTTTTGGAGCCAATCCTTGTAGTTGGGTCCAATTAGTCTATGGGTGTCTAGGATATGGGCTAGTGGGTTGGACGCATATATTTTCTTATAGAAAGTTAAAGTTTCTAGTTAGATTTTATAATTAGACTTAATTAATTTATTTAAGAATTTTATTTTTAAATAAATTAGGCTTTCACTATTTACTTGGATCCCTACACTCTCTTGGTAGAGATGTAAAAATCTCCATGATTATTGATTTCTAATGGATGGTGTGGTTTCACCATTTGGCTCACCAGCTCACCTAACAGTTATTGGTGATGGATCTACTGATGAGTGAACAACTCTTGTCCAATGATTTTCTAATCATGGTGCATCCAAACCTGATCTCTAATTCATGAAGCTCACCGTGCCTGAAATATTGCTCCATTCCTTAGTTAAGTCAGACCCATCATTTACATGAATTGGATTCCTGATTGGATCTCTTATTGTATCTTGAATATTGAGCCCAACCCATCCTCCAACCCGTAGCATCTAATGCCTAATAGACATGGTTGTATCTTTACAGTGCAACTGAACCACTATATCTAGCCGAGAACAATCAACCTCCGAAAGGGCCCACACATCTACAATGGTGGAAGACCTTAGACTTAATATTTTCTTAGAAAGATTTAATTTAGGTCTCTTTAAACTTGACTTGACTTAGTCATAACAATTATGACTAACCTAGTGGCATAGGTTGGCTCAAATTGTTAGCCACTTCAAATCAAAACTGGATCCACATAAATGGCCAGGTAAGAGAGATCGATGGAAGGAATATGCCATTAACTCGACAAGAATGCATTCAGGTTGAGTAGCTCCCAATTAAAAATTAGTCGATCGAATCTACCAGACTTATCTTAGACATCAAATTATTGAATCAGAACTAATTGAGTTAGCCTACAATTCAGGCTCGAACTGTGGAGTCAAATTAGGTCTTGACTTGATCGAGTCACATCTCAATGTGATTTGATCTTGATCTAGACTTAATCCTATTAGGCTGGTCAATTCTAAGCTTTCTTTAATCCTACTAACCAACTCTTGATTCGATTTGATAAATTGCTAGACCTAATTGAGCTACCCAAGCCCGAATCCAATTTTATGAAGATCTCTTAGATCTAAAAATTTATAATTTTTAGATCTAATTAATTTTATATTCTTAATTCTTAATTATGTTTTGGGTTCATGAATAAAATATTAAACAAATCCTAAGATTTTAGGATCTAAAATTTTATAAAAAATAAATTTTGATTTTTGATTAAGAACGAACACGCAGAATCCCTACATATCATAAAAATATTCCATCGAATGGGAGGAGAGGGTCTTTAAACCCTACTTTATTCTTAAGACCGAACGGCCAAGAGAATCGCCTTAATCAAAAATATATTTTATAAAATAAAACTAGTTAGATCTAAATCATATATCACATATACAAAAGATCTAACCTATACATGTCTTGCATATATTTCATGTACCATAACTCAATAAACCATGCATGCTTTCAGATCTAAAATATTACATATTAAATCTAAAAAATAAAATTTTAAATTTGATCACATCAAAAATAAAACTATTCTATACATTTTATAGAACTATTCTATAACTAGTCTAAGCATGCATCTTTTATATCTCATATAAATAAATTAAAAATTAAAATTTTTTTCTACTTTTTAGATCTGGTTACAATAATTATAATATTAAAAAAATAAAAATAAAATAGATCTAAAGTTATATTTAATCAAATTAACAACATGATCATACTAGACTACATATAGAATAATTCTATTCCTAGTCTAGTCATGCATCTCATACATTATAGATCTAAATCATATAATTTTTAATTTTTTGATTTCAGATCTAATCACATTTGATGTGACATATGAAATTATTTAATATCTAATCATAAATAAAAAAATTAAATTAGATCTAAAAAAGATCTGAAGAACTGCTAACACAGCTCTGATACCAGTTGAAGAAAAATTTGATTTTCCACTACAGGATCGTTTAGATCTAATCAGATTTGAGGTAGATTTTTCTATAAAAATTTTTATGAATTGATTAGATCTAAGAGTTCTTAGATCTAATCATAGTGATCTGATATTAAAAATTAAAAATAAAATTAAATCAGATTTAATTTTAAGTATCTTGTAGGATAATTTGATTATCCTACAATGATCCTGTTGGTTCCTGAGGTTCTGAAATGAGCCATGCACGTGCTTGACCTCTACCGATATCCACTTAGGTAGGATCTGAACATCTTCTCCTCATGAATCTATCCTCCAAAGATTATATCTAAATCTGATCTGTAGATCCTTCAAAATTATTTTTGAAGGTAGCCCATCTGTCACACGAACACCATCGCATAGATCTTGAATCTTGTGATAAAAATCTTGGACCTTCAACTCAGATTTGTGCCTAACCTTTTAGACGTATAGAAGAGAAGGAGAGAGAGGATAGAGGGGGTGTGGGATATGATATGGGCAATAGCACCTCTATGTAGAAAATAAAATCATGTGACTCTGATAAGTGAAAACCCAGATCTCATCTAGTTTTATCACCAAAAATGATTCAAAAAATGGGCAACATGATTAGATAAGGAAGAGTCCATTATGCCTAGGACTCTTCTCTCAAGAGTTTGATTTAAATCAAACTCTATCAAAAACCCAGTCAAACCACCATCATAAATCATAAAATTTGACACACCCATAGCATGACTCAAGCCCTATCACATATCCAAAAATTAGATCAAAAAAATTTTTAAAGAATTTTCTAAAAGTATCGGGTGACCCTCAATTCTCCCAATTGGATCAACTTTTGACCCTAGTCCAATTACACTAGGAATGGATTTAATTTTTATAATTAATCTGACCTAGACTTATTCCAGTCAGATGAAAATAAACCTATTCAAGATATAGAAATGAGTCAAATCAAAATTGACTCGATTGTGATGAATTAGAAAGATTACAGAAGGAGAAAGCTAGGCTCAATTATGTGCTAGCACGATTACCTTGAACCTGATTGGATCTAATCCAAATCAATCAAACTAGGTTAGCTTAATTGATGACATTCAAACCCAAACCCTTATTTATGTGATCTAGTTAGCTTCAGTTCCATATGGTAATGAGATATATTGCGATCTCTATCGTCGACATCATCAAAACACCTTTCAATGGATCAGAACTTTTTTGATTCATATAATTAGAATGATCGATCATCAAGATCATTCTAATTGTTTCCAAAATCAACCAGTGACACCTAGTAGTATATGGTAGCAATCCATCAGAATCGAAAGTGAACCTCTTGGTGTAGCTACCTATATGATTGGGTTCTTCTATCTTGAGCCCTAACAGGATTAGGGTTGAGGTGAACTCGTGAAACCCAACATTCATCATATGAATTATTCATTTGATTCGAGTCCAATGTGAAATCATAATAGAAACTCTTTCTATCACCTTTACTCTGCCATGGCCATGGGCTTAAGGACTCAATCTCATGATTATCATAGGGCTACTGCTCATCTACCAAGGTAGATAGATCTCCTATTGGTGTAATCCAATTCGTATAATGAACATGCTATAGCCAACATACACCTTAGGATTGTAAATGGCTAGGAGACTGAGTTATGATGTAGTCAAACTATAACACCCTTAAGATGAACTTTTGATGCACCTCAGATCAAAGAACCAAAAACACCACTCCAGCATCGAGCCAGTCATCAACAAGAAGGTAGACTTTCTTATGACTGCTCGAGGTGGTCACGCTCAGTGCCCTCGTTCTCTAACAAGTATCTGTACTCTTGCTCCAATGTCTCCACACTGTAGACTCAAGACACATCTATCCTAAGAAAGCGATCATACACCAACCTTTCAGATCATTCACCATCCTCGTGATGATCCTATGGTCAGGAGTAGTTTATGAGTTAATTTTAAAAATTCATGTCTTAAATTTTTAACTCTTGAAAATATGAATTATCATTACCATTAATTCAAATGATGTATCACAGACACTTTAAATACACACAATGATAAAAAATAATTTTTTTATTAATTTATAGTCAAAATTATAAAATTAACCTTAGAAGTGTATTACATGTGTCAGCCATCTAGCTTCTAGGGCATACATCTAACACACTAGATGTGAAATCAAGCGACTGCATCATATAGATATTTTTCTTAAAATATTCATTTAGGAATGCCATTTTCATATCCATTTGCCATATTTCATAATCAAAATAGGCTACAACAACAAGCAATATGTGGATGGATTTTAGTATGGCTACCAGAAAAAAGATATCCTGATAGTTAATGCCTTCACACTGACTATATCCTTTCACTACTAGCCTAGTCTTGAATGTCTATACATTTTCATCGATACCTATCTTTCTTTTGAAGATCTATTTACACCCAATAGATACAATATCCTCAGGTAGATCTACCAAGGTTTAGATATGGTTTGAGCGCATTGAGTCAATTTTTGACTGCATTGCCATTAACCATTTCTTGGAGTCGATATCTGATATCGCCTCATCATAGATCTTAGGATCATCACCATGAACCCCATTTTCTATAAGGAATATTTTCTCAATATCCTCTGAAATAGTACCTAAGTATTTTTCAGGAGGATAGAAAATCCTATTTGATCTATAAGGTGGAGGAGGTAGTATTTGGACTAACTCTATTTGATTGGGTTCCATAGGTTCCTTAGCTCATTGCTCTTTAGAGACCTTCTCCTTGAGCCTAATCTGCCTTTTGATGCCACCATCTTGAATAAACTATTTTTAAAGAAAAAATGGCATATCGACTCATAATCACATTGTGGCCTTTCAGAAGGTAGAAATAATATCCTAATGACTCTTTAGGATATCCTATGAATTGAGCTCTAAAGGACCTAGACTCTAATTTGTCCGCCTACTATCTCTTGACATGAATTGGATAACCCCAAATTTTGAGATGACTCGGATAGGATTTTTTACCATGTTATATCTCATACGGTGTGATAGAAATGGTTTTAGAGAAAACCCTAATCAGTAAGTAAATTGCTATCATTAGACTATGTCCTCTAAGAAACTCAAGGAGGTCTGTAAAGCTCATCATGGATCGTACAATATCCAATAGGATTTGATTTCTCCATTCTAAAATTCTATTGAGTTGAGACGTTCCAGGTGGAGTCCATTATGAGACTATGCCATTTTTCTTAAGATAGTCTAGAAATTTTTGACTAAAGCATTCACCTCCTCGATTTGATCAAAGAAACTTAATGAATTTTTTTGTTTGTTTTTTTACTTCAAGTTTGAATTTCTTGAACTTTTCAAAGGCTTCAAACTTATGACACATCAGGTATACATACCCGTACCATGATAGATCATTGGTAAAGATAATGAAATAGATATAATTGCCTTTGGCCAAAACATCAAATAGGCCGCACACATCTGTATGTACCAGGGCAAGTAGGTTCGTGGCTCTTTTTTCATGTCCTACAAAAGAAAGCTTGGTCATTTTTCTTGAAGGTATGATTTATAAATCGAATATGACTCGGAAGTCAATGGACTGATAAGTTCAAATTTTTTTAATTTGTTAATCCTATTTTTTGCTATATGACCTAACCTAAGGTGCCATAGATACTTATCGTTTAGACTATCCCTAGGTCGCTTAGATCCTATGGCATTTATGTTTTGCTCAAAATTTAATATAGATATATCAATATGCAACTGATAGAGACCATTAATTAAGAAACCACTTATAATTTCATTTTTTTCAGAAAAATAGTATAGTGGTCCCTAACAAAATTAATTACATAGCCTTCCTGTGCTAAATAAGAAATAGAGATCAAATTTTTGCTTGCTGTAGGCATATAATAACAATCTCTAAGAACTAAATCTAAGCTAGATGGTAGTCAAAGAGGGTAGGTTTCCACGGCCACAGCAGTAACTCTTACTCCATTTTCGACGTGCAGAATCATCTCACCATCCCTCAACCTCCTGCACTCCTTAAGACCCTGTATAGAAGTGCACAAGAGAGCACTAGAACCAGAGTCAAGCACCTAATTGGATGTAAAAGAAACTATAACGTTAGATTTTATTATAAGCATACCTCCAGAAGGACTTGTCTCCTTTTGTTCTTCATCAGGCTGGCCAGGTATAAAGGGCAATTCTACTTTTAGTGGCTATCTGTGTTGAAATAGAAATATTTTTTCTTATCAGCAGCCTTCTTCTTTGGCTCTTCCTTTTTTTTTTTCTTACCATCCACTTTTTGCTTCTTCACAGACTTCTTCTTCTTTTCAAAAGATTTTTTTTTGGAAGAAAATCGCTCCATAGCAAGAACTGAGCCTTTAGAACCTTTCATGGAAAGCTCAGAAGTAACTAGCATGTTCATCAGTTCAGCCAAGGTATATTGCATTTTATGCATATGGAAGTTCATGACGAACTGACCATATGCATCGATCAAGGGTTACAGGATCACATCAATCTATAAGTCTCTATCCATGATAACACCGAGCTTTTCAAGCTCCTTAAGGTCCTTGATCATTGTTAAACAATGATCTTGGATGGACTGCCTATCAGACATCTGAGTTTTAAAAGGTCTACGAGAGACTTGATACCTAGCTGCGTGACTCTGCTCACGAAACAACTCTTGCTGGTGAGCTAACATCTGTCAGGTAGTCATGATGTTCTCATATTGGCACTACAGCTCATCAGACATAACACCCAACATGTAGTACCTAGCCTTATTATCATCATCCATCCCACTTTTCTAGAGACGCTCTTGGATCAGCAATCGGATGGGCTGGTAAAGTGGGTGGGTCCTGGTCTAATACATAAGATAGCCTCTTAGAATCCAAAATAATTTTGTAGTTCCTAAGCCAGTCCTTAAAATTGGGTCCAGTCAATTTGTGGGTATCTAGAATTTTGGTTAAGGGATTAGATGTAGATATTTTCCTATAGAGAGTTAAAATTTTTAGTTAGATATTATAATTAGACTTGACCAATATATTTAAGAGTTTTATTTTTAAACAAATTAGACTCCCATTATTTCTTCTGGATCCCTACACTCCTTGGGCAGAGATGCAAAAATCTCTATGATCATAGATTTCTAGTGGATGGTGCGGTCCTATCGAATAGCTCACCATCTCATCTAATAGTTATTGATGATGGATTAACCGATGAGTGGACAACTCTTGCCCAATGATTCTCTAATCATGGTACATGCAGACCTGGTCTCTAATTCATGAAGCTCACCATGCCCGAAATATTGCTCCACTCCTTAGTTAAGTTAGATCTACCATTTGCATGAATTAGATTCCTGATTGGATTCCTCACCATACCTAGAATATTGAGCCCAACCCATCCTCCAACCCATAGCTTCTAATGCCTAATAGACATGGTTGCATCTTCTCGATGTAATTGAACCACTATGACCAGCCGAGTATAATCAACCTTGGGAAGGGCCTACACATCTACAATGGTGGAAGACCTATGACTTAATATTTCTTAGAAAGATTAAATTTAGGTCTCTCAAACTTGACTTGACTTAATCATAACAATTATGACTAACCTAGTGACATGGATTAGCTCGAATTATTAGCCACCTCAAATCAAAACTGGATCAATCTAATCAGCCAAGCAAGTGAGATTAGTCGGAGGAATATGCCATTAACTTAATAAGAATACATTCAGGTCGAGTAGCTTCCAATTAAAAATCATTGGTCGTATCTGCCATACTTATCTTAGACACCAACTTGTTTGACTAGAACTGATTGGGTTAGCCTACAATCTAGGCTCGAACCATAGAGCTAAATTAGATCTTGACTTGATCGACTACATGTGACTATGAGTCAACCTTGACTATGACTTGTTCACCTTGGGTTGGTCAATTCTAAACACTCTTGATCCCACCCAACCAACTCTTGATTCGGTTTGATCAACTGCTAGATCTAATTGAGCTACCCATACCCAAATCCAATTTTATGAAGATGTCTTATATCTAAAAATTTATAATTTTTAGATCTAATTGATTTCATAATCTTAGTTCTTAATTTAGTTTGGATTCATAAATAAAACATACGTAAAAATTTTAGAATTTTAGGATCTAGGGTTTTTTAGAAAAGTAAGTTTTTGAATTTTTGATTAGGAACAAACACGCAGCACCCCTACATGGCATAAGTGAAGGAGAAATCGTGATTTCACGGGGTCAGATTCGTTCAGATCTGATTGGATCGTGAGGTATATTTCAAAAATTTTCTCTTAGATCCTAATCAGATCTAATATTTTTTAGATCTAATTTTATGATCTGATAAATAAAAAAATTAAATTAAACTAAATCTAAATTAGTTTTATCTTGATATGGATAATCCGATTATCCATTGATGATCTTGCTGATTGTCTGAGGTTCTGGATCTAGCCACGCAAGTGCCTGGCCTATATTGGTATCCACTCGGGCTAGATCTGAAGATCTTCTCTTTCTCTTTTTTTTCTTTAAAAATCAGATCTGAATCTAATTTGGAGGATCTTCAAAACTTCTTTCGAAGATCAGTAGTCATCTCTACAGTAGTGTTGCCTTCTTCCTTTCTCGTCAGCCTTTTCTTGCCTGAATCGCACTAATATGAAGCCCAACTATCCTTAGGTGTGGAGAGGAGAGAGATGGCCTTAAGGTGGCATGGAGAAATGAGAGGGACAACCTTGGGGCATGGCTAGAAAAAAAGTCTCTTAAAAGTTGGGTGCAGATAGGTCTTTATATAGACCCTGCTGTGCCATGCAGTGCCACATCACTCTGGCCAATCACGTTGCTTCATTCAATCAGATCTAAATTTGATTGATGGGATGACATCACCTAATCCAATCAGATGAGAGACCCATAGATTCATCCTAAGGTGGCGCCTAAGACTGGTCAAAGTCTATAGGTGATGGCACCTAGTTTGAATCCAAGAAGCAACTTGGAGTCCCATCCGTATGGGACTCCAGGCATCCCTATCCATGGGCGCACACCATCCTAGGCATGTGCCCCCTTCTTTCTAATTTTTAGGGATGGGATAAGCCCCTATATGCTCTCCAATAAGTGTATGACACATGGGCAGATGTCCAAGGATCAAAGGTCAATATTTGACCAAAGTCAAAGGACAAGAATTAGCAGGTGACGAAAAATGGCAGGTGTTGTCTCAAATTTATCTCATAAATTAAGATAATCTTTTTTTGACCTGGACAAGCTCTAGTCAGACTAGATAAAGGTACCTGAGTGAGCACAAACTCATTTGGCTCAGTCGAGACAACTTTTAATAATAGAAAAAATAGAATATTAGCTCAATCGTGTGCTGGCATGATTTCCTTAAACCTAATTGAATCTAATTCAAATCAATTGAACTGGGTTAGTTTAATTGATGATCTCTAGATTCAAACCCTTGTTTGTGTGATCCAATTAGGTTCTATTTTGTATGGTAATGGGATATGTAGTAATCTCCATCATCGACATCATCGAAACTCCTTTCGATGGATCAGAACTCTTCTAATTCAGACAACTAGAATGATCGATCATCTAAATCATTCTAATTGCTCCCAGAATCCACCAGTGACACCTAGCAGTATATGGTGGCAACCCATCAAAACTAAAGATGAACCTTCGGTGCAGCTACTTGTGTGATTCAGTTCTTCTATCTTGAGCTCCGATCAGATTAGGGTTAAGGTGAACTCGTCAAATCCTAATTTCTATCATATGATTTAATCATTTGATTTAAGTCTGATGTGAAAATATTAATAGAAACTCTTTCTATTATTTCACTCTCTACCATGGCCATGGGCTTATAGACTTGATTCTCATGATCATCATAGGGCTGCTCCTCATCCACCGAGGTAGATAGATTCCATCTTAGTGCAATCCAATTTCTACAATGAACATGCTGTAGCCAACATATACCTCAGGGTTTTGAATGGCTAGGAGACCGAGTCATGGTGTAGTCAAACTATAACACCCTCAAGATAAACTATCTATGCACCTCAGGTCAAAGAATCAGACACACCACTATAGCTTCGAGTCAGTCATTTACGAGAAGGAAGACTTCCTTATGACTACTCGAGGTAGTCACGCTCAGTGCCCTCGTTCTCTAACGAGTACCTGTACTCTTACTCTGATGTCTCTACACCGTAGACTCAAGACTCATCTACTATAAAAAAGTAATTATACACCATCCTTCTAGATCAATCACCATTCTCATGATGATCCTACGGTTAGGAGCATTTTATGAGTTAATAATGAAAATTCTTGTCTTAAGTTTTCAACTCTTGAAAATAAGAATTATAATTACCATTAACTCAAGGGATGTATCATAGATACTAAATACACATATGTGATAGAAAATAACTCATTTTATTATTTATAGTCAAATTATAATTTTGCCCCTAGAAGTGTATTACAAATGTCAGCCAATTCTGGCTTCTAGGGAACTCATATCTAACAATAAGAGCACCCCATCGAATGAAAAGAGAGGATCTTTAAACTCTTCTTACTCTTATGATCAGATGGGCAAGGAGAATGCTCTAATTAGAAATAATAAATATACTACAAAACAATAAAATCTACAATGCATATCACATATAAAATCATAAATCTAATTATGCATGTTTTGTATACAGCTCATGTATCAAACATTAAACTAAATATGTATTTTTTTAGTTTTGATAAATCTCATATATCATCTAAAAAATAAAATTTTAAATGATCTAATCATATAAAATCTTATTCCAGACAATCATAGAATAATCCTACAAACTAGTCTAGACATGCATCCATCATATCACATATAAAAATTTTAAAATTTTTATTTTCTATTTCCAGATATGATTATAACTCTTATAACATTAGAAAATAGAAATAAAAGGATCTAAAAAGTTTAATTTTATCATATCAAAAGAAAAATTATACTAGACTATACATAGAATAATTCTACTATTAGTCTAGTCATGCATCTTATATATCTTTGATCTATAATAATAAAATTTTTAATTTTTTAATTTTAGATTTGATCACATATGATGTGATATTTAAAATCACTAATATTAAATTATAAAATAAAAAAAAAATTAGATCTACAATAGATCTAAAGAATTGCTAATGCAGCTCTAATACCGGTTGAAGAAAAAATGGATTTTCTATCATAGGATCGATCTGATCTGATTAGATTTGTAGCATAATTTTTTATAAAAATATCTATAAAAACTAATTAGATTAGAGAGTTCTCAAATTTAATAATAATAATCTAATATTAAAAAATAAAATTAAAATAAAATAGGAACATTAGATGTTACCTATTCAGGGTAGACAATTATCCTGATGATCAACTACTTCTCGGGGTTTTGGATCTAGCCACGCAAGTATCCAGTTGTTAGATATATGTGCCCTAGAAGTCAGAATTGGCTGACACTTGTAATACACTTCTAGGGGCAAAATTATAATTTTGACTAAAAGCAATAAATGGGTTATTTTCTATCACATATGTGTATTTAGTGTCTATGATACATCCTTTGAGTTAATGGTAATGATAATTCATATTTTCAAGAGTTGAAAATTTAAGACATGAATAATCATTATTAACTCATAAATTGCTCCTAACCATAGGATCATCACGAGGATGGTGATTGATCCGGAAGGTTGGTGTACAATCGCTTCTCTTTAGTAGATGAGTCTTGAGTCTATGGTGTGGAGACACCGGAGCGAGAGTACAGGTACTCGTTAGAGAACGAGGGCACTGAGCGTGACCACCTCGAGTAGTCATTAGGGAAGTCTACCTTCTCGTCAATGACTGACTCGATGCTGCAGTAGTGTGTCTGGTTCTTTGACCTGAGATGCATCGGCAGTTCACCTTGAGGGTGTTATAGTTTGACTACACCATTACTCGGTCTCCTAGCCATATGGAACCCTGAGGTGTATGTTGGCTATAGCATGTTCATTGTAGGAACTGGATTGCATCAAGATGGGAATCTATCTACCTCGGTGGTAGAGGAGTAGCCCTATGATGATCATGAGAATCAAGTCCAGAAATCCATGGCCATGGCAGAGTGAAATAATAGAAAGAGTTTCTATTTAGATTTTCACATTGGACTCGAATCGAATGATTACATCATATGACAGAGACTAGGGTTTGACGAGTTCACCTTAACCCTAATCTGATCGGGGCTCAAGATAGAAGAACTTAATCACACAGGTAGCTGCACCAAGAGGTTCGCATTCAGCTCTGATGGGTTGCCACCATATACTGCTAGGTGTCACTGGTGGATTTTGGGAGCAATTAGAATGATTTAGATGATCGATCATTCTAGCTGTTCGAATCAGAAGAGTTCTGATCCATCGAAAGGAGTTTCGATGATGTCTATGATAGAGATCATGACATATCCCATTACCATACAGAACTGAACCTAACTGGGTCACACAAACAAGGGTTTGAATCTGGTGATCATCAATTGAACTGATCTAGTTCAATTGATCTGAATGAGATTCAATTAGGTTCAAGGAAATCGTGCTAGCACTCGATTGAACCTAACGTTCTTCTTTTACTATCATAAATAAGTTGTCCTGACTGAGCCAAAGGAGTTTGTGCTCAATCAGAGGCCTTCATATGGTCTGACTGGAGGTTGTCCAAGTCAGAATAGGTTGTCTTATTTTGTAAGACATTACCTGCCATTTTTGGTCACCTGCCATTTCTTGTTCTTTGACTTTGGTCAAAAGTCTACCTTTGACTGGTCAAACGTTGACCATTGACCACTTTGACTTTTGACCACATGTCATGCACCTATTGGAGAGCTGGTGGGGGCCTGTCCCCCTGCCAGAACCTGGCAAGGAGAAGGGCGCACGCCAAGGGTGGCGTGAGCCCAAGTTAGGAGGCGCCTAGGAGTCCTTGTTGGACAAGGACTCCACCTCCCTTTTGGATTCCAATCAGAGTTCTACTAAGAATCCAGTTTGACTGGTCTTAGGCGCCCTCTAAGGAGGAATCCAGGGGTCTCTATTCCAACCAATCAGATTTAGATCTGATTTCACAAAGGGTTGTGATTGGTTGAGAGGAAGAGGAGTTGGATCACAAGAGGTCTATAAATAAGACCCTGCGCCCAACCCTAATTAAAAATGCAATTGAGAGAGATTTCCCATGCCCCAAGGCTGCCTCTCCCCTCCTTCTCCATGCCATAAACTTCTTCTCCCCTTGCTCTCCACGTCCAAAAGGAGTTTTGGACTTAGGTTGGTGCGATTCAGATCAAAAGAAAGGCGATCAAAAGCAAGAAGGCTGCGCTGCTGCAAAAGGACGACTGCAGATCTTCAAAAGAGTTTTGAAGATCCTCCAGATCAGATCCAGATCTGATTTTTGGAGGTGTGATAGAGAAGAAGAGGATCTCCAGATCCAACCCGAGTGGATACCGGTAGAGGCCAGGCGCTTGCGTGGCTAAGATCCAGAACCTTCCGCTGCAATCAGGATCATCTACAGGGTAATAGGATTACCCAAATCAGGTAAATTAAATTTGATTTAATTTATCTTATTTTATTTTATTTATTAAAATAATAAGAATCAGATCTGAAACATATCAAGATCTGATTGAGATCAAGAGAAAAATTTTTGAAATATATCTCTTGATCTGATCAGATCTGGACGAACCTGGACCGGGAAATCAGGATTTCCCTTCAACTGGTATCAGAGCCATGGTTCTAAATTATTTAGATCTGATTTTAATTTTATTTTAATTAGAAAATAAAGTGATTTCAGATGTCACATGAGATGTGATCAGATCTGAAATCAGAAAAATTAAAATTAAATGATTTGGATCTAAGATTAAGAAGATATGCATGACTAGTTCTAGAATAGAATAGTTCTATAGAATAGTTTTGCATGTCTTTGATTTAATCTGATTAAATCATATTTTAGATCTTCTTATTTACTATTTTCTGATATTATAAGTGTTATAATAACATCTGATAAACAGCAAATAAAAATTATTTAATTTTAAATATCATATGAGATATGATTGATGCATGTCTAGACTAGTTGTAGAATAGTTCTACATAATTGTCTAGATTAGAATTTATTTTGATTAGATCAATTTAAATCTAATTTTTTAGATTATTATGAGATAATTTAGATCTGAAAACATGCATGATTTGATACATGAGATGTATGCAAAATATGCCTTGATTAGATCTAAATTTGTATATGAGATATATGATATAGATCTATAACTGTTTTGTAGATTTACATGTTCCTGATTAAGGCGTTCCTCTTGGCCGTCCGGTCATAAGAACGAAGAAGGGTTTAAAGGCCCTCTCTTCCCATTCGATGGGGTGTTCTTATGACGTGTAGGGGTGCTGCGTGTTCGTCCTTAATCAGAAACCCAAAACTTACTTTCTGCAAAACCCTAGATCCTGAAACCCTAGGATTTATTGTGCATATTTTGTTTATGAACCCAACTTAATTAAGAATTAAGTTTATGGAATATTAATTAGGTCTAAAATTGAGAATTTCAGATCTAAGACATATTCATAATACTGGGTTCGGGCTTGGGTAGCTCAATTAGGTCTAAGCGGTTGATCAAACCGAATCAAGAGTTGGTTAGATGGGATCAACAATGCTTAAATTGACCAGCCTAATAGGATTAAGTCTGGGTCAAGATCGAGTCACGATCAAGCAAGACCTAATTAGGCTCAGAGGTTAGAGTCTGGATTGTAGGCTAACCCAATTGGTTCTGACTCAACAATTTGGTGTCTAAGGTAAGTTTGGCACAGACGACCGACTGGTTTTTAATTGGAAGCTACTCGACCTGAATGCGTTCTTGTGCGAGTTAACGGCATATTCCTTCCACCGGTCTCACTTACCTGGCCATATCTGTTGACACAGTTCTGATCTGAGGTGGTCAATAATCCGAGCTAACCCATGCCACTAGGTTAGTCATAATTGTTATGACTAAGCCAAGTCTAGTTTAATGAGACCTGAATCAATTCTCCCTAAGAAAAGATTAAGTCCGAGGTCTTCCACCATTGTAGACGTGCGGGCCCTTCCCGGGGTTGATTGTTCTCGGCTGGATACAGTGGCTCAGTTGCACCGGGAAGACGCAACCATGTCTATTAGGCATTGGATGCTATGGGCTGGAGGATGAGTTGGGCTCAATATTTCGGATACGGTGAGAGACCCAATTAGGAACCCAGTCTATGCAAATGGTGGGTCTGACTTAACTAAGGAGTGGATCAATATTCCGGATACGGTGAGATTCATGAATTAGAGACCAAGTTTGGGTGCACCATGATTAGAGAATCATTGAACAAGAGTTGTTCACTCATTGGCTAACCCATCACCAATAACTGTTAGGTGAGGTGATGAGTCAGTTGGTGAGACCGCACCACCCACTAGAAATCATCAATCGTGGAGATTTTCGCATCTCTACAGAGGGAGTGTAGGGATCCGAGAAAATAGTGGGAGCTAATTTGTTTAAAAATAAAATCCCTAAACAAATTGGTCAAGTCAAAATTACAGTATCTAACTAGAATCTTTGACTCTCTACAGGAAAATGTCTGCGTCCAACCCACTGGCACGTATCCTAGACACACATAGACTGACTGGACCCAATTATAAAGATTGGCTCAGGAACTACAAAATTGTTTTGGGTTCAGAGAAGTTAACACATGTTTTGGACCAGGACCCTCCCACCTTACCAGCTCGTCCATCCACTGAACAGAGAGCGTCTCTGGAAAAATGGATTGACGAAGACAATAAGGCCAGATACTACATGTTGGGCTCGATGTCTGATGAGCTCCAGCGCCAACATGAAGATATCGGGACTGCTCGCCAAATGTTGGCTCACCTGCAGGAGATGTTTGGTGAACAGAGTCGCGCAGCCAAATATCAAGTCACAAAATGACTTTTTAAGGCTAAGATGCGTGATGGGCAGTCAGTCCAAGATCACTGTCTGACAATGATCAAGGACATGGAAGAGCTTGAGAAGCTCGGTGTGAAGTTGGACTTGGATCTGCAGAACGATATTATTCTGCAATCCTTGACTGATGCATATGGGCAATTCATCATGAATTACCACATGCATAAACTTCAAAATTCCTTGGCCGAGTTGATGAATATGCTGGTTACCGCTGAGCTTTCTATGAAAGGTTCTAAAGGCTCAGTTCTTGCTATGGAACGGACTTCTTCCAAAAGAAAGTCTTATGGAAAGAAAAAGAAGTCTGTGAAAAAGCAAAAGGTGGAAGGATCAAAGAAGAAGAAGGCAGAACCGAAGAAGAAGGTCGATGGCAAAGGAAAGTGTTTCCATTGCAACAGCGACGGCCATTGGAAGCGGAACTGCCCTACTTACCTGGCCACCCTGAAGAACAAGAAGGAAGGTCCTTCTGGAGGTATGCTCGTTATTGAGTCTAACCTTACGGTTTCTTCTGCATCCAGTTGGGTGCTTGACTCTGGTTCTAGTGCTCATCTGTGCACTTCTATGCAGGGTCTTGAGGATAGCAGGAGGCTGAGGGATGGAGACATGATCCTACGCATCGGTAATGGAGCAAGAGTTGCTGCAGTAGCCGTGGGAACATACCCTCTTCGATTACCATCTGGTTTAGACTTAGTTTTAAAAGACTGTTATTATGTGCCTGCAGCTAGCAGGAATTTGATTTCTGTTTCATGCTTAGCACAAGAAGGTTATGTGATCACCTTCTTTAAGGACCATTGTAACATTCTTTATGAAAGAAATAAAATTGCAAATGGTTTCCTTGTTAATGGTCTTTATCAGTTGCATATTGATGTACCTATTTTAACTATCGAGCAAAACGTGAATGCCAAACGACCTAGGGATAGTCCAAACGACAGATATCTATGGCACCTGAGATTAGGTCATATAGCAGAAGATAGGATTAACAAATTGGAGAAAAATGGGCTATTGAGTCCATTGACTTTTGAGTCATATCCAACTTGTGAATCTTGTCTTCAAGGCAAAATGACTAAACTCCCTTTTGTTGGACATGGGGAGAGGGCCACAGATCTCCTTGCCCTAGTACATACTGATGTGTGCGGCCCATTTCGATGTGCCGGCTAGAGGCAATTTTGTCTACTTCATTACCTTTACCGATGATCTGTCTAGGTATGGGTATGTGTATCTTATGAGACACAAGTCTGAAGCTTTTGAAAAGTTCAAAGAATTCAGACATGAAGTAGAAAAACAAACTGGAAAACCCATTAAGGTTCTTCGATCAGATCGAGGAGGTGAATACCTTAGCCGGGAATTCCTAGACTATCTTAAGGAAAATGGCATAGTCTCTCAATGGACTCCACCAGGAACACCTCAACTCAACGGGGTTTCAGAACGGAGAAATCGGACTCTATTGGATATGGTTCGATCCATGATGAGCTTCACAGACCTCCCTGATTTTCTTTGGGGACATTCATTATTAACTTCAATCTATTTACTGAATAGGGTTCCCTCTAAAACCGTTCCTACCACACCGTATGAGATATGGCACGGTAAGAAACCAAGTCTGAGTCATCTCAGAATTTGGGGTTGTCCGGCTCATGTCAAAAGACAACAAGCGGACAAGTTAGAGTTTAGGTCCTTTAGAGCTCGATTCATAGGATATCCTAAAGAGTCATTAGGATACTATTTCTACATTCCAGAAGACCACAATGTGATTGTGAGTCGACATGCCATATTTCTTGAAAAATAGTTTATTCAAGATAGCGGCATTGGAAAGCAGATTAAGCTTGATGAGAAAGTCTCACAAGCAGAACGAGCTAAGGACCAAGTGGAACCAAATCAGGTTGAGCCAATAAGAACACTACCTCCTCCACCTCGTAGATCGGAAAGAGTTTCCCGTCCCCCTGAAAGATACTTAGGTATTATTTCAGAGGACGTAGAGGAAATGTTCCTCATAGGTAATGGTGCTCATGGTGATGATCCCAAAACCTACAACGAGGCGATATCAGATATCGACTCCGAGAAATGGCTTGAGGCAATGAAGTCAGAGATCGACTCGATGCACTCAAACCAAGTCTGGACCTTGGTAGATCCACCAGAAGGTATAGTACCTATTGGGTGTAAATGGATCTTCAAGAGAAAGATTGGTGCAGATGGGAATGTGGAGACATTCAAGGCTAGACTGGTGGCAAAAGGTTATAGTCAACGTGAAGGCATTGACTATCAGGATACCTTTTCCCCGGTAGCTATGCTAAAATCCATCCGCACATTGCTTGCTGTTGCAGCCTATTTCGATTATGAAATATGGCAAATGGACGTGAAAACGGCATTCCTAAATGGATATCTTGAGGAAGATATCTATATGGAACAGCCGCTAGGTTTCACATCCAGTGATACTGATCACAAGGTTTGCAAGCTGCAAAGGTCCATATATGGACTTAAGCAAGCATCTCGGAGCTGGAACACTCGTTTCAATGATGTGATCAAAAAGTTTGGTTTCATCAAAAATGAAGAGGAACCATGTGTTTTCAAAAGGGTCAGTGGGAGCGCTGTTGTCTTCCTCGTATTGTACGTGGATGACATCCTCCTTATTGGGAATGATATTCCCATGTTGACATCAGTCAAGATGTGGTTGTCCAAGGAATTCTCCATGAAAGACCTAGGTGAAGCATCCTTTATTCTAGGAATTAAGGTCTATAGGGATAGACCGAATAGGATGCTAGGACTTTCACAGAAGATGTACATAGAGGAAGTACTAAAGAGGTTTAGTATGGAAAACTCTAAGAGGGGATTAATACCCTTCAGACATGGTATTCATCTTTCCAAGAAGATGTGCCCCAGCACACCTGAGGAAATAGAACGCATGAGCAAGATCCCTTATGCTTCTGCAATAGGGAGCCTCATGTATGCCATGCTATGTACACGACCTGATATAGCCCATGCTGTGAGTGTCACAAGCAGATATCAGTCAAATCCAGGTGAAGAACACTGGACTTCTGTGAAATGTATCCTTAAGTACTTGAGAAGAACTAAGGATATGATGTTGGTCTTTGGTAATGGAGAACTCCAAGTTCAAGGGATACACAGACTCGGACTTCATGTCTGATATAGATGATCGAAAGTCGACATCTGGAAGTCTGTTTGTGTGCAATGGTGGAGCTGTCAGCTGGAAGAGTTCCAAGCAAACTGTGATAGCAGATTCCACCATGGAAGCAGAATATATAGCTGCATCAGAGGCTGCAAAGGAAGCATTCTGGTACAAGAAGTTTGCTGCAGAAATTGGAGTAATGCCATCAGATGCCATTCCTCTTTACTGCGACAACAATGGCGCCATAGCCCTTGCTAAGGAGCCGAGGTCTCACCAGAAGTCCAAGCACATTGAGCGGCGATATCATCTCATCCGCGATTACCTTGAGAAAGGTTACGTTGAGGTCAAGAGAGTCAACTCCGCAGATAATGTGGCAGACCCACTTACAAAGCCGTTGGGCCAGCAGAAGATCGAAGCCCACCTTGAGAAGATGGGACTTAGACTTGTAGCCAATTGGCTTTAGGACAAGTGGGAGATTGTTAGATATATGTGCCCTAGAAGCCAGAATTGGCTGACACTTGTAATACACTTCTAGGGGCAAAATTATAATTTTGACTATAATTAATAAAATGGGTTATTTTCTATCACATATGTGTATTTAGTGTCTGTGATACATCCTTTGAGTTAATGGTAATGATAATTCATATTTTCAAGAGTTGAAAATTTAAGACATGAATAATCATTATTAACTCATAAACAGCTCCCGACCATAGGATCATCACGAGGATGGTGATTGATCCGGAAGGTTGGTGTACGATCGCTTCTCTTTAGTAGATGAGTCTTGAGTCTACGGTGTGGAGACACCGGAGCGAGAGTACAGGTACTCGTTAGAGAACGAGGGCACTGAGCGTGACCACCTCGAGTAGTCATTAGGGAAGTCTACCTTCTCGTCAATGACTGACTCGATGCTGCAGTAGTGTGTCTGGTTCTTTGACCTGAGATGCATCGGCAGTTCACCTTGAGGGTGTTATAGTTTGACTACACCATTACTCGGTCTCCTAGCCATATGGAACCCTGAGGTGTATGTTGGCTATAGCATGTTCATTGTAGGAACTGGATTGCATCAAGATGGGAATCTATCTACCTCGGTGGTAGAGGAGCAGCCCTATGATGATCATGAGAATCAAGTCCAGAAAGCCCATGGCCATGGTAGAGTGAAATAATAGAAAGAGTTTCTATTTAGATTTTCACATTGGACTCGAATCGAATGATTACATCATATGACAGAGACTAGGGTTTGACGAGTTCACCTTAACCCTAATCTGATCGGGGCTCAAGATAGAAGAACTTAATCACACAGGTAGCTGCACCAAGAGGTTCGCATTCAGCTCTGATGGGTTGCCACCATATACTGCTAGGTGTCACTGGTGGATTTTGGGAGCAATTAGAATGATTTAGATGATCGATCATTCTAGCTGTTCGAATCAGAAGAGTTCTGATCCATCGAAAGGAGTTTCGATGATGTCTATGATAGAGATCATGACATATCCCATTACCATACAGAACTGAACCTAACTGGGTCACACAAACAAGGGTTTGAATCTGGTGATCATCAATTGAACTGATCTAGTTCAATTGATCTGAATGAGATTCAATTAGGTTCAAGGAAATCGTGCTAGCACTCGATTGAACCTAACGTTCTTCTTTTACTATCATAAATAAGTTGTCCTGACTGAGCCAAAGGAGTTTGTGCTCAATCAGAGGCCTTCATATGGTCTGACTGGAGGTTGTCCAAGTCAGAAAGGTTGTCTTATTTTGTAAGACATTACCTGCCATTTTTGGTCACCTGCCATTTCTTGTTCTTTGACTTTGGTCAAAAGTCTACCTTTGACTGGTCAAACGTTGACCATTGACCCTTTGACTTTTGACCACATGTCATGCACCTATTGGAGAGCTGGTGGGGGCCTGTCCCCCTGCCAGAACCTGGCAAGGAGAAGGGCGCACGCCAAGGGTGGCGTG
>QRFJ01004309.1:0-30611 GCA_006176705.1 Cocos nucifera | reverse complement strand
TCACGGTCGGAGCTATTTATGAGTTAATGGCTAAAAAAATTTATGTCTCAAAGTTTCAAACTTCTTGAAGTATGAATTGTTCATTACATTAACTTAAAAGGATATATTCAAAGTTACTTTAAATTACACACTTATGAATAGAAAAATAATTTTTTTAAATTATATAAAATTAATAAATTATCCTTAGAAGTGTATTGCAAGTGTTTAAGCCAATTTGGCTTCTAGGCATACATCTAACAAACTCCCACTTTGACCTAAAGTCAATTGGCTACAAACTAAGTCCCATCTTCTCAAAGTGGGCTTTGATCTTCTGCTGGCTCAATGCTTTGGTCAAGGGTCAGAAGCATTGTTTGAATGTTGACTCTTCTTGACCTTGACATATCCCTTTTCGAGATAATCATGGATGAGGAGGTATCGCCACTCAATGTGCTTGAATTTTTGATGAGATCTTGGCTCCTTAGCTAGGACTATGTGTTAGATATATGTGCCCTAGAAGCCAGAATTGGCTGACACTTGTAATACACTTCTAGGGGCAAAAATTATAATTTTGACTAAATTAATGAAATGGGTTATTTTCTATCACATATGTGTATTTAGTGTCTATGATACATCCTTTGAGTTAATGGTAATGATAATTCATATTTTCAAGAGTTGAAAATTTAAGACATGAATAATCATTATTAACTCATAAATTGCTCCGACCATAGGATCATCACGAGGATGGTGATTGATCGGAAGGTTGGTGTTACAATCGCTTCTCTTTAGTAGATGAGTCTTGAGTCTATGGTGTGGAACACCGGAGCGAGAGTACAGTACTCGTTAGAGAACGAGGGCACTGAGCGTGACCACCTCGAGTAGTCATTAGGGAGTCCACCTTCTCGTCAAAAATGACGACTCGATGCTCAGTAGTGTGTCTTGGTTCTTTTGACCTGAGATGCATCGGCAGTTCACCTTGAGGGTGTTATAGTTTGACTACACCATTACTCGTGTCTCCTAGCCATATGGAACCCTGAGGTGTAATGTTGCTATAGACATGTTCATTGTAGGAACTGGATTGCATCAAGATGGAATCTATTCTACCTCGGTGGTAGAGGAGTAGCCCTATAGATGATCATGAGAATCAAGTCCAGAAATCCATGGCCATGGAAGAGTGAAATAATAGAAAGAGTTTCTATTTAGATTTTCACATTGGACTCGAATCGAATGATTACATCAATATGACAGAGACTAGGGTTTGATGAGTTCACCTAACCCTAATCTGATCGGGGCCTCAAGATAGAAGAACTTAATCACACAGGTAGCTGCACCAAGAGGTTCGCATTCAGCTCTGATGGGTTGCCACCATATACTGCTAGGTGTCACTGGTGGATTTTGGGAGCAATTAGAATGATTTAGTTGATCGATCATTCTAGCTGTTCGAATCAGAAGAGTTCTGATCCATCGAAAGGAGTTTCGATGATGTCTATGATAGAGATCATGACATATCCCATTACCATACAGAACTGAACCTAACTGGGTCACACAAATAAGGGTTTGAATCTGGTGATCATCAATTGAACTGATCTAGTTCAATTGATCTGAATGAGATTCAATTAGGTTCAAGGAAATCGTGCTAGCACTCGATTGAACCTAACGTTCTTCTTTTACTATCATAAATAAGTTGTCCTGACTGAGCCAAAGGAGTTTGTGCTCAATCAGAGGCCTTCATATGGTCTGACTGGAGGTTGTCCAAGTCAGAATAGGTTGTCTTATTTGTAAGACATTACCTGCCATTTTTGGTCACCTGCCATTTCTTGTTCTTTGACTTTGGTCAAAAGTCTACCTTTGACTGGTCAAACGTTGACCATTGACCCTTTGACTTTTGACCACATGTCATGCACCTATTGGAGAGCTGGTGGGGGCCTGTCCCCCTGCCAGAACCTGGCAAGGAGAAGGGCGCACGCCAAGGGTGGCGTGAGCCCAAGTAGGAGGCGCCTAGGAGTCCTTGTTGGACAAGGACTCCACCTCCCTTTTGGATTCCAATCAGAGTTCTACTAAGAATCCAGTTTGACTGGTCTTAGGCGCCCTCTAAGGAGGAATCCAGGGGTCTCTATTCCAACCAATCAGATTTAGATCTGATTTCACAAAGGGTTGTGATTGGTTGAGAGGAAGAGGAGTTGGATCACAAGAGGTCTATAAATAAGACCCTGCGCCCAACCCTAATTCTAATGAAATTAGACACGCCCCAAGGCTGCCTCTCCCCTCCTTCTCCATGCCATAGTCTCTTCTCCCCTTGCTCTCCACGTCCAAAAGAGTTTTGGACTTAGGTTGGTGCGATTCAGATCAAGGAAAGGCGATCAAAAGCAAGAAGGCTGCGCTGCTGCAAAAGGACGACTGCAGATCTTCAAAAGAGTTTTGAAGATCCTCCAGATCAGATCCAGATCTGATTTTTGGAGGTGTGATAGAGAAGAAGAGGATCTCCAGATCCAACCCGAGTGGATACCGGTAGAGGCCAGGCGCTTGCGTGGCTAAGATCCAGAACCTTCCGCTGCAATCAGGATCATCTACAGGGTAATAGGATTACCCAAATCAGGTAAATTAAATTTGATTTAATTTATCTTATTTTATTTTATTTATTAAAATAATAAGAATCAGATCTGAAACATATCAAGATCTGATTGAGATCAAGAGAAAATTTTTGAAATATATCTCTTGATCTAATCAGATCTGGACGAACCTGGACCGGGAAATCAGGATTTCCCTTCAACTGGTATCAGAGCCATGGTTCTAAATTGTTTAGATCTGATTTTAATTTTATTTTAATTAGAAAATAAAGTGATTTCAGATGTCACATGAGATGTGATCAGATCTGAAATCAGAAAAATTAAAATTAAATGATTTGGATCTAAGAACATGAAGATATGCATGACTAGTTCTAGAATAGAATAGTTCTATAGAATAGTTTTGCATGTCTTTGATTTAATCTGATTAAATCATATTTTAGATCTTCTTATTTACTATTTTCTGATATTATAAGTGTTATAATAACATCTGATAAACAGCAAATAAAAATTATTTAATTTTAAATATCATATGAGATATGATTAGATGCATGTCTAGACTAGTTGTAGAATAGTTCTACATAATTGTCTAGATTAGAATTTATTTTGATTAGATCAATTTAAATCTAATTTTTTAGATTATTATGAGATAATTTAGATCTGAAAACATGCATGATTATGATACATGAGATGTATGCAAAATATGCCATGATTAGATCTACTTTATATATGAGATATATGATATAGATCTGATATTGTTTTGTAGTATTGACATGTTCCTGATTAAGGCGTTCCTCTTGGCCGTCCGGTCATAAGAACGAAGAAGGGTTTAAAGGCCCTCTCTTCCCATTCGATGGGGTGTTCTTATGACGTGTAGGGGTGCTGCGTGTTCGTCCTTAATCAGAAACCCAAAACTTACTTTCTGCAAAACCCTAGATCCTGAAACCCTAGGATTTATTGTGCATATTTTGTTTATGAACCCAACTTAATTAAGAATTAAGTTTATGGAATATTAATTAGGTCTAAAATTGAGAATTTCAGATCTAAGACATATTCATAATACTGGGTTCGGGCTTGGGTAGCTCAATTAGGTCTAAGCGGTTGATCAAACCGAATCAAGAGTTGGTTAGATGGGATCAACAATGCTTAAATTGACCAGCCTAATAGGATTAAGTCTGGGTCAAGATCGAGTCACGATCAAGCAAGACCTAATTAGGCTCAGAGGTTAGAGTCTGGATTGTAGGCTAACCCAATTGGTTCTGACTCAACAATTTGGTGTCTAAGGTAAGTTTGGCACAGACGACCGACTGGTTTTTAATTGGAAGCTACTCGACCTGAATGCGTTCTTGTGCGAGTTAACGGCATATTCCTTCCACCGGTCTCACTTACCTGGCCATATCTGTTGACACAGTTCTGATCTGAGGTGGTCAATAATCCGAGCTGACCCATGCCACTAGGTTAGTCATAATTGTTATGACTAAGCCAAGTCTAGTTTAATGAGACCTGAATCAATTCTCCCTAAGAAAAGATTAAGTCCGAGGTCTTCCACCATTGTAGACGTGCGGGCCCTTCCCGGGGTTGATTGTTCTCGGCTGGATACAGTGGCTCAGTTGCACCGGGAAGATGCAACCATGTCTATTAGGCATTGGATGCTATGGGCTGGAGGATGAGTTGGGCTCAATATTTCGGATACGGTGAGAGACCCAATTAGGAACCCAGTCTATGCAAATGGTGGGTCTGACTTAACTAAGGAGTGGATCAATATTTCGGATACGGTGAGATTCATGAATTAGAGACCAAGTTTGGGTGCACCATGATTAGAGAATCATTGAACAAGAGTTGTTCACTCATTGGCTAACCCATCACCAATAACTGTTAGGTGAGGTGATGAGTCAGTTGGTGAGACCGCACCACCCACTAGAAATCATCAATCGTGGAGATTTTCGCATCTCTACAGAGGGAGTGTAGGGATCCGAGAAAATAGTGGGAGCTAATTTGTTTAAAAATAAAATCCCTAAACAAATTGGTCAAGTCAAAATTACAGTATCTAACTAGAATCTTTGACTCTCTACAGGAAAATGTCTGCGTCCAACCCACTGGCACGTATCCTAGACACACATAGACTGACTGGACCCAATTATAAAGATTGGCTCAGGAACTACAAAATTGTTTTGGGTTCAGAGAAGTTAACACATGTTTTGGACCAGGACCCTCCCACCTTACCAGCTCGTCCATCCACTGAACAGAGAGCGTCTCTGGAAAAATGGATTGACGAAGACAATAAGGCCAGATACTACATGTTGGGCTCGATGTCTGATGAGCTCCAGCGCCAACATGAAGATATCGGGACTGCTCGCCAAATGTTGGCTCACCTGCAGGAGATGTTTGGTGAACAGAGTCGCGCAGCCAAATATCAAGTCACAAAATGACTTTTTAAGGCTAAGATGCGTGATGGGCAGTCAGTCCAAGATCACTGTCTGACAATGATCAAGGACATGGAAGAGCTTGAGAAGCTCGGTGTGAAGTTGGACTTGGATCTGCAGAACGATATTATTCTGCAATCCTTGACTGATGCATATGGGCAATTCATCATGAATTACCACATGCATAAACTTCAAAATTCCTTGGCCGAGTTGATGAATATGCTGGTTACCGCTGAGCTTTCTATGAAAGGTTCTAAAGGCTCAGTTCTTGCTATGGAACGGACTTCTTCCAAAAGAAAGTCTTATGGAAAGAAAAAGAAGTCTGTGAAAAAGCAAAAGGTGGAAGGATCAAAGAAGAAGAAGGCAGAACCGAAGAAGAAGGTCGATGGCAAAGGAAAGTGTTTCCATTGCAACAGCGACGGCCATTGGAAGCGGAACTGCCCTACTTACCTGGCCACCCTGAAGAACAAGAAGGAAGGTCCTTCTGGAGGTATGCTCGTTATTGAGTCTAACCTTACGGTTTCTTCTGCATCCAGTTGGGTGCTTGACTCTGGTTCTAGTGCTCATCTGTGCACTTCTATGCAGGGTCTTGAGGATAGCAGGAGGCTGAGGGATGGAGACATGATCCTACGCATCGGTAATGGAGCAAGAGTTGCTGCAGTAGCCGTGGGAACATACCCTCTTCGATTACCATCTGGTTTAGACTTAGTTTTAAAAGACTGTTATTATGTGCCTGCAGCTAGCAGGAATTTGATTTCTGTTTCATGCTTAGCACAAGAAGGTTATGTGATCACCTTCTTTAAGGACCATTGTAACATTCTTTATGAAAGAAATAAAATTGCAAATGGTTTTATGTTAATGGTCTTTATCAGTTGCATATTGATGTACCTTTTAACTATCGAGCAAAACGTGAATGCCAAACGACCTAGGGATAGTCCAAACGACAGATATCTATGGCACCTGAGATTAGGTCATATAGCAGAAGATAGGATTAACAAATTGGAGAAAAATGGGCTATTGAGTCCATTGACTTTTGAGTCATATCCAACTTGTGAATCTTGTCTTCAAGGCAAAATGACTAAACTCCCTTTTGTTGGACATGGGGAGAGGGCCACAGATCTCCTTGCCCTAGTACATACTGATGTGTGCGGCCCATTTGATGTGCCGGCTAGAGGCAATTTTGTCTACTTCATTACCTTTACCGATGATCTGTCTAGGTATGGGTATGTGTATCTTATGAGACACAAGTCTGAAGCTTTTGAAAAGTTCAAAGAATTCAGACATGAAGTAGAAAAACAAACTGGAAAACCCATTAAGGTTCTTCGATCAGATCGAGGAGGTGAATACCTTAGCCGGGAATTCCTAGACTATCTTAAGGAAAATGGCATAGTCTCTCAATGGACTCCACCAGGAACACCTCAACTCAACGGGGTTTCAGAATGGAGAAATCGGACTCTATTGGATATGGTTCGATCCATGATGAGCTTCACAGACCTCCCTGATTTTCTTTGGGGACATTCATTATTAACTTCAATCTATTCTACTGAATAGGGTTCCCTCTAAAACCGTTCCTACCACACCGTATGAGATATGGCACGGTAAGAAACCAAGTCTGAGTCATCTCAGAATTTGGGGTTGTCCGGCTCATGTCAAAAGACAACAAGCGGACAAGTTAGAGTTTAGGTCCTTTAGAGCTCGATTCATAGGATATCCTAAAGAGTCATTAGGATACTATTTCTACATTCCAGAAGACCACAATGTGATTGTGAGTCGACATGCCATCTTTCTTGAAAAATAGTTTATTCAAGATAGCGGCATTGGAAAGCAGATTAAGCTTGATGAGAAAGTCTCACAAGCAGAACGAGCTAAGGACCAAGTGGAACCAAATCAGGTTGAGCCAATAAGAACACTACCTCCTCCACCTCGTAGATCGGAAAGAGTTTCCCGTCCCCCTGAAAGATACTTAGGTATTGTTTCAGAGGACGTAGAGGAAATGTTCCTCATAGGTAATGGTGCTCATGGTGATGATCCCAAAACCTACAACGAGGCGATATCAGATATCGACTCCGAGAAATGGCTTGAGGCAATGAAGTCAGAAGATTCGACTCGATGCACTCAAACCAAGTCTGGACCTTGGTAGATCCACCAGAAGGTATAGTACCTATTGGGTGTAAATGGATCTTCAAGAGAAAGATTGGTGCAGATGGGAATGTGGAGACATTCAAGGCTAGACTGGTGGCAAAAGGTTATAGTCAACGCGAAGGCATTGACTATCAGGATACCTTTTCCCCGGTAGCTATGCTAAAATCCATCCGCACATTGCTTGCCTGTTGCAGCCTATTTCGATTATGAAATATGGCAAATGGACGTGAAAACGGCATTCCTAAATGGATATCTTGAGGAAGATATCTATATGGAACAGCCGCTAGGTTTCACATCCAGTGATACTGATCACAAGGTTTGCAAGCTGCAAAGGTCCATATATGGACTTAAGCAAGCATCTCGGAGCTGGAACACTCGTTTCAATGATGTGATCAAAAAGTTTGGTTTCATCAAAAATGAAGAGGAACCATGTGTTTTCAAAAGGGTCAGTGGGAGCGCTGTTGTCTTCCTCGTATTGTACGTGGATGACATCCTCCTTATTGGGAATGATATTCCCATGTTGACATCAGTCAAGATGTGGTTGTCCAAGGAATTCTCCATGAAAGACCTAGGTGAAGCATCCTTTATTCTAGGAATTAAGGTCTATAGGGATAGACCGAATAGGATGCTAGGACTTTCACAGAAGATGTACATAGAGGAAGTACTAAAGAGGTTTAGTATGGAAAACTCTAAGAGGGGATTAATACCCTTCAGACATGGTATTCATCTTTCCAAGAAGATGTGCCCCAGCACACCTGAGGAAATAGAACGCATGAGCAAGATCCCTTATGCTTCTGCAATAGGGAGCCTCATGTATGCCATGCTATGTACACGACCTGATATAGCCCATGCTGTGAGTGTCACAAGCAGATATCAGTCAAATCCAGGTGAAGAACACTGGACTTCTGTGAAATGTATCCTTAAGTACTTGAGAAGAACTAAGGATATGATGTTGGTCTTTGGTAATGGAGAACTCCAAGTTCAAGGATACACAGACTCGGACTTCATGTCTGATATAGATGATCGAAAGTCGACATCTGGAAGTCTGTTTGTGTGCAATGGTGGAGCTGTCAGCTGGAAGAGTTCCAAGCAAACTGTGATAGCAGATTCCACCATGGAAGCAGAATATATAGCTGCATCAGAGGCTGCAAAGGAAGCATTCTGGTACAAGAAGTTTGCTGCAGAAATTGGAGTAATGCCATCAGATGCCATTCCTCTTTACTGCGACAACAATGGCGCCATAGCCCTTGCTAAGGAGCCGAGGTCTCACCAGAAGTCCAAGCACATTGAGCGGCGATATCATCTCATCCGCGATTACCTTGAGAAAGGTTACGTTGAGGTCAAGAGAGTCAACTCCGCAGATAATGTGGCAGACCCACTTACAAAGCCGTTGGGCCAGCAGAAGATCGAAGCCCACCTTGAGAAGATGGGACTTAGACTTGTAGCCAATTGGCTTTAGGACAAGTGGGAGATTGTTAGATATATGTGCCCTAGAAGCCAGAATTGGCTGACACTTGTAATACACTTCTAGGGGCAAAATTATAATTTTGACTATAATTAATGAAATGGGTTATTTTCTATCACACCATGTGTATTTAGTGTCTGTGATACATCCTTTGAGTTAATGGTAATGATAATTCATATTTTCAAGAGTTGAAAATTTAAGACATGAATAATCATTATTAACTCATAAACAGCTCCCGACCATAGGATCATCACGAGGATGGTGATTGATCCGGAAGGTTGGTGTACGATCGCTTCTCTTTAGTAGATGAGTCTTGAGTCTACGGTGTGGAGACACCGGAGCGAGAGTACAGGTACTCGTTAGAGAACGAGGGCACTGAGCGTGACCACCTCGAGTAGTCATTAGGAAGTCTACCTTCTCGTCAATGACTGACTCGATGCTGCAGTAGTGTGTCTGGTTCTTTGACCTGAGATGCATCGGCAGTTCACCTTGAGGGTGTTATAGTTTGACTACACCATTACTCGGTCTCCTAGCCATATGGAACCCTGAGGTGTATGTTGGCTATAGCATGTTCATTGTAGGAACTGGATTGCATCAAGATGGGAATCTATCTACCTCGGTGGTAGAGGAGCAGCCCTATGATGATCATGAGAATCAAGTCCAGAAAGCCCATGGCCATGGTAGAGTGAAATAATAGAAAGAGTTTCTATTTAGATTTTCACATTGGACTCGAATCGAATGATTACATCATATGACAGAGACTAGGGTTTGACGAGTTCACCTTAACCCTAATCTGATCGGGGCTCAAGATAGAAGAACTTAATCACACAGGTAGCTGCACCAAGAGGTTCGCATTCAGCTCTGATGGGTTGCCACCATATACTGCTAGGTGTCACTGGTGGATTTTGGGAGCAATTAGAATGATTTAGATGATCGATCATTCTAGCTGTTCGAATCAGAAGAGTTCTGATCCATCGAAAGGAGTTTCGATGATGTCTATGATAGAGATCATGACATATCCCATTACCATACAGAACTGAACCTAACTGGGTCACACAAACAAGGGTTTGAATCTGGTGATCATCAATTGAACTGATCTAGTTCAATTGATCTGAATGAGATTCAATTAGGTTCAAGGAAATCGTGCTAGCACTCGATTGAACCTAACGTTCTTCTTTTACTATCATAAATAAGTTGTCCTGACTGAGCCAAAGGAGTTTGTGCTCAATCAGAGGCCTTCATATGGTCTGACTGGAGGTTGTCCAAGTCAGAATAGGTTGTCTTATTTGTAAGACATTACCTGCCATTTTTGGTCACCTGCCATTTCTTGTTCTTTGACTTTGGTCAAAAGTCTACCTTTGACTGGTCAAACGTTGACCATTGACCCTTTGACTTTTGACCACATGTCATGCACCTATTGGAGAGCTGGTGGGGGCCTGTCCCCCTGCCAGAACCTGGCAAGGAGAAGGGCGCACGCCAAGGGTGGCGTGAGCCCAAGTAGGAGGCGCCTAGGAGTCCTTGTTGGACAAGGACTCCACCTCCCTTTTGGATTCCAATCAGAGTTCTACTAAGAATCCAGTTTGACTGGTCTTAGGCGCCCTCTAAGGAGGAATCCAGGGGTCTCTATTCCAACCAATCAGATTTAGATCTGATTTCACAAAGGGTTGTGATTGGTTGAGAGGAAGAGGAGTTGGATCACAAGAGGTCTATAAATAAGACCCTGCGCCCAACCCTAATTCTAATGAAATTAGACACGCCCCAAGGCTGCCTCTCCCCTCCTTCTCCATGCCATAGTCTCTTCTCCCCTTGCTCTCCACGTCCAAAAGAGTTTTGGACTTAGGTTGGTGCGATTCAGATCAAGGAAAGGCGATCAAAAGCAAGAAGGCTGCGCTGCTGCAAAAGGACGACTGCAGATCTTCAAAAGAGTTTTGAAGATCCTCCAGATCAGATCCAGATCTGATTTTTGGAGGTGTGATAGAGAAGAAGAGGATCTCCAGATCCAACCCGAGTGGATACCGGTAGAGGCCAGGCGCTTGCGTGGCTAAGATCCAGAACCTTCCGCTGCAATCAGGATCATCTACAGGGTAATAGGATTACCCAAATCAGGTAAATTAAATTTGATTTAATTTATCTTATTTTATTTTATTTATTAAAATAATAAGAATCAGATCTGAAACATATCAAGATCTGATTGAGATCAAGAGAAAATTTTTGAAATATATCTCTTGATCTAATCAGATCTGGACGAACCTGGACCGGGAAATCAGGATTTCCCTTCAAATTGCCGGGGTGCGGGATTCCTAAACACCTGCTCGTGACACTCATAGTATGGGAAATATTAGGTCATGTACATAGCATGATATATACATGAGGTTCCCTATTGCTAAAGCATAAGAAATCTTGCTTATGCATTCAATCTCCTCAGGTGTGCTAGGGCACATCTTCTTGGAGAGATGAATGCCATGTTTGAAGGATACTAAACCCCTCTTGGAGTTTTCTATGCTAAACCTCTTCAGCACCTCTTCTATGTATATTTTCTGTGAGAGACCCAGCATCCTATTAGGTCTATCCCTATAGACCTTAATTCCTAGAATAAAGATTACCTCTCCTAGATCTTTCATAGAGAACTCCTTAAACAACCATATTTTGACTGTAGTCAAAATGAAAATATCATTTTCAATTAGAAGGATGTCATCCAAGTATAGTACAAGAAAGACAACAGCGCCTCCATTGAGCTTTTCAAAAATATAGGACTCCTCCTCATTCTTGATGAATCCAAATGATTTGATTACATCAATGAAATGAGCATTCCAGCTCTGAGATGCTTGCTTAAGTCCTTATATGGATCTTTGTAGCTTGCATACTTTGTGATCATTATCACTGGATGTAAAACCTAGCAGCTGTTCTATATAGATATCTTTCTCAAGATATCTATTTAAGAACGCCATTTTCACATCCATCTACCATATTTCATAATAGAAATAGGCTGCAACAGCAAGCAATGTGCGGATGGATTTGAGCATAGCCTACTCGATGAAAAAGTATCCTGATAGTCAATGCCTTCATGCGTTGACTATAACCCTTTTGCCACTAGTGGGCCTTAGCCTTGAATGTCTCCTACATTCCCATCTGACACCAATCTTTTCCTTGAAGATCCATTTACACCCAATAGGTACTATACCTTCTGGTGGATCTACCAAGGTCCAAGACTTGGTTTCGAAGTGCATTCGAGTCAATTCTCTGACCTTGCATTGCCTCTAAGCCATTTCTTAGAGTCGATATCTGATATCACCTCATTGTAAGGTTTTGGGATCATCACCATGAGCACCTTATTTACCTATGAGGAATATTTTCTCTACGTCCTTTCTGAAATAATACCTAAGTATCTTTTCAGGAGGATGGAAAAACTCTACTTCCGATCTATGAGGTGGAGGAGGTAGTGTCTGGGTTGGCTCAATCTGACTTAGTTCCATAGGTTCCTTAGCTCGTTTCTTATCAAAGACATTCTCCTTGAGTCTAATCTATCTTCCGATGCCACCATCTAGAATAAACTATTTTTCAAGAAAGATGGTGTGTCGACTCACAATCACATTTTGATCTTTCGGAAGATAGAAATAATATCCTAATGACTCTTCAGATTATCCAATAAAACGAGCTCTAAGAAACCTAGACTCTAATTTGTCAGCCTGTTATCTCGTGACATGGACTAGACAACCCCAAATTCTAAGTTGACTTAGACTTGATTTCTTACCATGCCATATCTCAGATGGTGTGGTAGGAACAGTCTTAGAAAAGATTCTATTCAGTAAATATATAGCAGTCATCAAACTATGTCCCCAAAAAAACTCATGAAGGTTCGTGAAACTTATCATCGATTGGACCATATCTAATAGGGTCTGATTTCTCCATTTTGAAACCTCGTTGAGTTGAGGTATTTCAGATGGAGTCCATTGAGAGACTATGCCATCGTTCTTAAGATATTCCAAAAATTTTCGATTAAGATATTCGCCTCCTCAATCTGATCGAAGAATCTTAATGAGTTTTTCTTTTTATTTTTCTACTTCAAGTCTGAATTTCATAAACTTTTCAAAAGCTTCGGACTTATGCCACATCAAATACACATACCCATATCGAGATAAATCATTGATAAAGCTAATGAAGTAGACATAGTTGCTCCTGACTGGCACATCAAATGGCCTGCATACATCAGTATGTACTATGGCAAGTAGGTCTGTGGCACTTTTCCCATGTCCTATAAAAGAAAGCCTGGTCATTTTGCCATGAAGGCATGATTTACAAATCGGATATGACTTGAAAGTCAATAGACTCAATAGCATGGATTTCCCCAATTTGTTAATCCTGTCTTCAGCTATATGACCTAGCCTAAGATGCTAAAGATACCTATCATTTAGACTATCCCTAGGTCACTTTGATCCTATGGCATTCACCTTTTGCTCGATATTAAAAATAGAAACATCAATATGTAACTGGTAGAGACCATTTATAAGAAAATAATTTATAATTTTATTTCTTTCATAAAGAATATTACAATGATTCTTAAGAAAACCAATTACATAGCCTTCTTATGCTAAACATGAAGCAGAAATCAAATTTTTGCTTATTGTAGGCACATAAAAATAGTTTCTAAGAACTAAATCTAATCCTGATGGTAATCACAAAGGATAGGTTTCTATGACAATAGCAGCGACTCTTACTCTATTTCCGATGCGTAGGATCATCTCACCATCCCTCAGTCTCTTGGTATCCTCAAGATCCTACGTAGAAGCGCACAAGTGAGCACTAGAACAAGAGTCAAGCACCTAACTTGATGCAGAAGAAATTATAAGATTAGATTCTATAATGAGCATACCTCCAGAAGAACTTACCTCCTTCTTGTTCTTCAGGCTGGCTAGGTATAAAGGATAGTTCCGCTTCCAATGGTTGTTAGTATTATAATGAAAATATTTTTCTTTTTCAGCAGCCTTCTTTTTCAGCTCTACCTTGTTCTTCTTCCCACCATCCACCTTCTACTTCTTCACAGATTTCTTCTTCTTTCCAAAAAATTTTCTCTTGGAAGAAGTCCACTCCACAGTAAGTACTGAGCCTTTTGAACCTTTCATAGAAAGCTCAATAGTAACCAGCATGTTCATGAGTTCAGTCAAGGTATTCTGAAGCTTATGCATATAGTAGTTCATGATGAACTATCAATATGCATCAGTCAAGGACTGTAGAATTATATCAATCTACAGATTCTGATCTAACTTGACACCAAGTTTCTCAAGCTTTTTTAAATCCTTGATCATCATCAGATAATAATTTTGGACCGATTGCCCATCACACATCTGAGCCTTAAATAGTGTTTTTAGTGACTTGATATTTGGTTGTCCGATTCTATTCACCAAACAACTCTTGCAAGTAAGCCAACATTTGGCGGCTAGTCTTAATGTCTTTATGTTAGCGCTGGAGCTCATTAGACAATAAGCCCAATATGTAATACCCGGCTTTGTTATCTTCATCCATCCACTTCTCGAGAGATGCTCTCTGATCAGCAGATGGATGGGCTGGTAGGATGGGAGGATCCTGTTCCAACACATGAGTCAACTTCTTGGAATCCAAAATAATTTTAAAATTTTGGAGCCAATCCTTGTAGTTGGATCCGATCAGTCTATGGGTGTCTAGGATGTGAGCTAGTGGATTGGACACAGACATCTTCCTATAGAGAGTCAATGTTTTTAGTTAGATTTTGTAATTAGAATTAATCAATTTATTTAAAAGTTTTATTTTTAAATAAATTAGGATCCCACTATTTACTCGAATCCCTATATTTTTTTGATAGAGATGCAAAAATCTCCATGATTATTGATTTCTAGTGGATGGTGTGGTCCCACCGACTGGCTCATCACCTCACCTAATAATTATTGGTGATAGGTCAATCGATGAGTGGACAACTCTTATCCAATGATTTTATAATCATGGTGCACCCAAACTTGATCTCTAATTCACGAGTCTCACCATGTCTGGAATATTGATCCGCTTCTTAGTTATGTCAGATCCACTATTTGCATGAATTAGATTCTTGATTGGATCCCTCATCGTATCTAAAATATTGAGCCCAACCCATCCTCCAACCCATAGCATCCAATGCCTAATAGACATGGTTGCATCTTTCCAAAGTAATTGAACCACTGTATCCAGTCGAGAACAATCAATCCCAGGAAGGGCCCACACGTCTATAGTGATGGAAGATCTTAAACTTAATATTTTTTTTAGAAGATTTAATTTAGGTTTCCTTAAACTTGACTTGACTTAGTCATAACAATTATGACTAACCTAGTGGCATGGGTTGGCTCAAATTGCTAGCCACCTCAAATCAGAATTGGATTGATACAAATGGTCAAGTAAGTGAGATTGGTGGAAGGGATATGCCATTAACTCAACAAGAACGCATTCAGATCGAGTAGCTCTCAATTAAAAATCAATCAATCGAATCTGCTTGACTTACCTTAGACACCAAATTATCGTATTAGAATCAATTGGATTAGCCTATAATTCAGGCTCAAACCATAGAGCCAAATTAGGTCTTGACTTGATTGAATCACATCCCAATACGATTCAATCTTGACCTAGATTTAATCCTATTAGGCTGGTCAAAACTAAGCTTTCTTTAATCCCACCTAACCAACTCTTGATTCGATTTGATCAACTGCTAGACCTAATTAAGCTACCCAAGCCCGAATCCAATTTTATTAATATATCTTAGATCTAAAAATTTATTATTTTTAGATCTAATTAATTTTATAATTTTAATTCTTAATTATATTTTTGGTTCATGAATAAAACATGGAATAAAATTCTAGGATTTCAAGATCTCGGGTTTTGCAGAAAAATTAGTTTTAATTTTTGATTAAGAACAAATGTGTAGCACCCCTACACATCATAAGAACATCCCATCTAATGGAAGGAGAGGGCCTTTAAATTCTACTTTATTCTTATGACTGGATGGCCAAAGGGAACATCTTAATCAAAAATATAATTTCTACTATAAAACTAGTTAGATCTAAATCATATATCGCATATACAATTAATGATCTAACTTATACATGTTTTGCATACATCTCATATATCATAACTAAATTAAACATGCATGCTTTCAGATCTTATATATCATATATAATATTTAATATTTAATATTTAAAAAATAGAATTTAAATTTTATCACATCAAACAAAACTATTCTAGACATTTGTAGAACTATTCTATAACTAGTCTAAGCATGTATCTTTCATATCTCATATGTATTAAAACTCTATTTCCTATTCTCTAGATCTTGTTATAATAATTGTAATTTTGAAAAAATAAAAATAAAATAGATCTAAAATTATTTTTAATTAAATTAAAAATATGATTATGCTAGACTATACATAGAACTATTCTATACCTAGTCTAGTCATGCATCTCATACATTATAGATCTAAACTATTCTAATTTTAATTTTTTGATTTTAGATCTAATCACATCTGATGTTATATCTAAAATTCTTTAATATTAGATCATAAATAAAAATTAAATTAAATCTAAAATAGATCTGATGAACTATCAATTTGGCTCTGATACTAGTTGAAGAAAAAATTCTATTTTTCTTGCATAGGATCATTCAGATTTGATTGGATCTGAAGATATATTTTAAAATTTTTTTCTATGATTTTAATCAGATTTGAGACATCTCAAATTTAATTATAAAGATTAGATATTAAAAAAATTAAAATAAAATTAAATCTAATTTAGTTTCATACCTTATTTTGGGTAACCAGATTATCCTATAATGATCCTGATTGATCTTGAGGTTCTGAAATGAGCCACATACATGCCTGACCTCTATCGATGTCTACTCAGACAAGATGTAAAGGTCTTCTTCTTCTAAATTATTTCTTCAAAAATTAGATCTGGATCTTGAAGAAAAAAATCCTATGTTCCACTGTAGGATCGTGCAGATCTGATCAGATCTAAGATAATTTTTTTAAAAAATTCCTAAATGATCCAATCAAATCTAAGAGTTCCCAGATCTGATCATGGTAATTTGATATTAAAAATTAAAATTAAAATTAAATTAGATTATATTTCATACCTTGTTTGGGTAATCTGATTATCCTGCGATGATCCTAATATTTTCTAAGTTTCTGGAAGGAGCCATGCATGCGCCTAGCCTCTACTGGTATCCACTTGAGAAGGATTTGGATATTTTCTATCTTACAAAACTATTTTCAAAAGATCAAATTTGAATCTGATCTAAAAGTCCTTCAAAAAAATTTTTGAAGGCAGCATGTCCGCCTTACGAACACCATCGCATAGATACTGAACTCTTCACAAATTTGATTGGATCTTCTTCTCAGATTTATGCCTAAATTTTTAGGCATGTAGAAGAGAGAGAGAAAAAGGATAGAAAGGGCTGGGATATCTAGAATGGTAGCCTTTGGATATAAAAAATATTTCTATATGAAGAGCCTTGGCGCAAGGGTTCATATACAAAAGCATAGCACCAAGTTAAAGTCCCTCTTTAACCAAAATCCTCATTTTTTTGACCATTGGGACTCCTGAACTTGATCTCCATGAAAATCCCCAAATCCCATCTAATTTGGACATCAAAAATTAATCTAGAAGGTGGCAGCATGAGTAGATAAGGAAGAGTCCACTGTGCCTAGGACTCTTTCCTCAAGAGTTTGATCTAAAGCAAACTCTATCATAACTAAATCTAGATACGTCCAAAAAATACAAAATTTGGTCCACCCAATATACAATTCATGTTCTATCACATAACCAAAAACTAGAATAAAATGATTTCTATAGAATTTTCTAGATGCATCTGATCAGGTGATCCTCAATTCTCTCAAATAGGTCAACTTTTGACCCTAGTCCAATTAGACTATGAATAGATTTAATTTCTACAATTAATATGACCTAGACTTATTCTAGTTAGATGAAAATAAATCCATTCAAAATACAAGAGTGAGTTAAATCAAATTTGACTTGATTGTGATGAATCAAAAAGATTTTAGAAGGAGAAAGTTAGGCTCAATTGTGTGCTAGCACGATTACCTTGTACCTGATTGGATCTAATCCAAATCAATCGAACTGGATTAGCTCAATTGATGACATCCAGACATAAATCTTTGTTTGTGTGATCCAGTTAGGTTCAATTCTTTATGGTAATGGGTTATGTTGTAATCTCCATCATCGACATCATCAAAACACCTTTCGATGGGCTAGAACTTTTTTGATTCATACAATTAGAATGATTGATCATCAAAATCATTCTAATTGCTTCCAAAATCCACTAGTGACACCTAGAAATATATGGTGGCAATCCATCAAAATTGAAAGCAAACCTCTCGACTTAGTTATCTGTATGATTAGGTTCTTCTATCTTGAGCTCCAACAGGATTAGGGTTAAGGTAAACTTGTCAAACCTAATGTCTATCATATGAATTAATCATTCGATTTGAGTCCAATGTAAAATCCTAATAGAAACTCTTTCTATCATCTTCACTCTGCCATGGCCATGGGCTTAAGGACTCAATCTCATGATTATCATAAGGCAACTCCTCATCTACCAAGGTAGATAGATCTTCTTATTGGTGCAATCCAATTCCTACAATGAACATGCTATAGCCAACACACACCTTAGAGTTCTGAATGGCTAGGAGATCGAGTTATGATATAGTCAAATTATAACACCCTTAAGGTAGACTATCGATGCACCTTAGGTCAAAGAACCGTACACACCACTACAGCATCGAGTCAGTCATCGATGAGAAGGTAGACTTTCCTATGACTATTCGAGGTGGTCACGCTCAGTGCCCCCATTCTCTAACAAGTATCTGTACTCTCACTCCGGTGTCTCCACACCATAGACTCAAGACACGTCTATCCTAAGTAAGCGATCATACACTAACCTTTCGGATCGATCACCATCCTCGTGATAATCCTATGGTTAGGAGCATTTTATGAGTTAATTTTAAAAATTCGTGTATTAAATTTTTAACTCTTGAAAATATGAATTATCATTACCATTAGCTCAAAGGATGTATCACAGACACTTTTAAATACACACTGTGATAGAAAAATAATTTATTTATTTATTTATAATCAAAATTATAAAATTATCCTTAGAAGTATATTACAAGTGATAGCCAATCTAGCTTATAGTGCATGCATCTAACAAACTCCCACTTGACCTAAAGCTAATTAGCTATAAATCTAAGTCCCATCTTCTCAAGGTGGGCTTCGATCTTCTACTGGCTTAATGACTTTATCAGTGGGTCAGCCGCATTATCTACAGTGTCGACTCTCTTGACCTCAATGTATCCCTTCTTGAGGTAATCATGGATGAGGTGGTATCACCGCTCGATGTGCTTGGATTTCTAGTGAGACCTTAGCTCCTTAGCTAGGGCTATGGCACCATTGTTGTAGCAGTACAGAGGAATGGCATCTGATGGCATCACTTAGAGCACTGTAGCAAACTTCTTGTACCAAAATGCCTTCTTTGTAGCTTCCGACTAAGTGATGTACTCTGCTTTCATCGTAGAATCTACTTTCACCATCTGCTTGAAACTTTTCTAGCTGACAGCACCACCATTATAAATAAATAGACTTTCAGATGTCGACTTTTGATCATCTATATCGGACATAAAATCTGAGTCTGTATACCCCTAGATCTGGAGTTCTCCATTACCAAAGACTAGAATATATCCTTAGTTCTTCTCAAGTACTTAAGGATACGTTTTATAGAAGTCCAATGCTCTTCGCCTGGATTCGATTGATACCTACTCATGACACTCATAGCATGGGCAATATCAGGTCGTGTATATAGCATGGCATACATGAGGCTCCCTATTACTGAAGCATAAGGGATCTTACTCATGCATTCAATCTTCTTAGATGTGTTGGGATACATCTTCTTGGAGGGATGAATGCCATGTTTGAAGGGCACCAATCTTCTCTTGGAGTTTTCCAAGCTAAACCACTTTAGCACCTCCTCTATGTACATCTTTTGTGAGAGACCCAGCATCCTATTTGGTATATCTCTATATACCTTAATTTCTAGAATAAAGGATGCTTCTCCTAGGTCTTTCATGAAGAATTCTTTAGACAACTATATTTTGACCGTAGTCAACATGAAAATATCATTTTCAATTAGGAAGATGTCATCCACATACTATATGAGAAAGATAACAGCGCTCCCATTGATCTTTTTGAAAATATAGGACTTCTTCTTATTCTTGATGAATCTAAATGATTTGATCACATCATTGAAATGAGCATTTCTGCTTCGAGATGCTTGCTTAAGTCCATTTATGGATCTTTGTAGCTTGCAGACCTTATGATCAGTACCACTGGATGTAAAATCTAGCGACTATTCCATATAGATATCTTCCCCAAGATATCCATTTAAGAATATCATTTTTATGTCCATCTGCCAAATTTCATAATCGAAATAGACTGTAACAGCAAGCAATATATAGATGGATTTGAGTATAGCTACTAGTGAAAAAGTATTCTGATAGTCAATGCCTTCGCGCCGACTATACCCTTTCGCTATGAGCCTTACTTTGAATGTCTCTATATTTCCATTGGTACCTATATTTCTCTTGGAGATTCATTTACACCCAATAGGTACTATATCTTTAGGTGGATCTACCAAGGTCCAGACTTGGTTCGAGCGCATTGAGTCAATCTCTGACTTCATTGCCTCTATCCATTTCTCGGAGTCGATATCTGATATCACCTCATCATAGATTTTGGGATCATCACCATGAACTCTTTTTCCTGTAAGAAATATTTTCTTTACTTTCTCTAAAATAGTACCTAAATACTTTTTTGGGGGATGAGAAAACCTTTCTGATCTATGAGGTGGACAAGATAGTGATTGGACTGGCTCAATCTGATTGGATTCCATAGGTTCCCTGGCTTGCGGCACTTGGAAGACTTTCTCCTCAATCCTAATCTATCATTCGATGCCACTATCTTGAATAAACTATTTTTCAAGAAAGATGGCATGTCGACTCACAATCACATTGTGATCTTCCGAAAGATAGAAATAATATCCTAATAACTCTTTAGGATATCCTATAAATCAAGCTCTAAAGGATCTAGACTCTAATTTATCCGTCGGTTGTCTCTTGACATGGGTCGGACAATCCCAAATTCTGAGATGACTCGGATTTGGTTTTTTACCATGCCATATCTCATACGGTATGGTAGAAACAGTTTTAGATGGAACTCTATTCAGTAGATATATAGTGGTCAATTGACTATGTCCTCAAAGAAACTCAGGAAGGTCTATGAAGCTCATCATGGATCGAACCATACCTAATAGGATCCGATTTCTCTGTTCTGTAATCCTGTGGAGTTGAGGCATTCCAAGTAGAGTTCACTGAGAGACTATGCCATAATCCTTAAGATAGTCTAAAAATTTTTGACTAAGGTATTTGCCTCCTCGATCTAATCGAAGAACCTTAATTGGTTTTCCTATTTATTTTTCTACTTCGAGTCTAAATTTCTTGAACTTTTCAAAAGCTTCAGACTTGTGTCGCATCAACGTATCGAGATAAATCATTGATAAAGATGATGAAGTAGATGTAATTATCCTTGGCTAGCACATCAAATGGGCCGCATACATCAATGTGTACTAGGGTAACCAGGTCTGTGGTCCTTTCTCCATATCCCACAAAAGGAAGCTTGGACATTTTGCCATGAAGGTATGATTCACAAATCAGATATGACTCGAAAGTCAATGGACTCAACAGCCCAAATTTTTTCAATTTGTTAACCTTGTCTTTAGCAATATGACCTAGCCTAAGGTGCCAAAGATACCTATCATGTAGACTAACCCTAGGTCGCTTTGATCCTATGGCATTCACATTTTACTCGATATTAAAAATAGAAACATCAATATGTAACTGGTAGAGATCATTTATAAGAAAATCACTTATAATTTTATTTCTTTCACAAAGAATATTATAATGGTTCTTAAGAAAACTAATTACATATCCTTCCTATGCAAAACATGAATTAGAAATTAAATTCTTGCTTGCTGCAGGCACATAAAAACAGTCCCTAAGTACTAAGTCTAATCCTGATGGTAATTATAGAGGATAGATTTTCATGGCCATAGTAGCAACTCTTACATCATTTTCGATGCATAATATCATCTCACCATCCCTCAACCTCCTGCTATCCTCAAGATCCTACATAGAAGTGCACAAGTGAGCACTAGAATCAGAGTCATGCACCCAACTGAATGTAGAAAAAATTATAACATTAGATTCTATAACGAGCATACCTCCAGAAGGATCTGCCTCCTCCTTATTCTTTAGATTAGTCAGGTAAAGACGATAGTTCTACTTTCAATGGCCATCAGTGTTGCAATGAAAATATTTTTCTTTGTCAGCAGCCTTCTTCTTCGACTCTGCTTTCTTTTTCTTCCCACCATCCTCCTTCTACTTCTTCACGAACTTCTTCTTCTTCCCAAAAGACTTTCTCTTGGAAGAAGTCTGCTCCACAGCTAGTACTGAGCCTTTAGAATCTTTCATAGAAAGCTCAGCAGTAACCAGCATATTCATGAGCTCAGTCAAGGTATTATGAAGTTTATGCATATGGTAGTTCATGATGAACTATCCATACGCATCGATCAAAGATTATAGAATTATGTCAGTTTGTAGTTCCTAATCAAACTTGACACCAAATTTCTCATGCTCTTCTAAGTCCTTGATCATCATCAAATAATGATCTTGGACCGACTGTCCATCACGCATTTGAGCCTTAAACAGTCTTTTAGTGACTTGATATTTGGCTGCGCGACTCTGTTCACCAAACAACTCTTGCAGGTGAGCCAACATTTGATGGCTAGTCTAAATATCTTCATGTTGGTGCTGGAGCTCATCAGACATCGAGCCCAACATATAATACCTGGCTTTGTTATCTTCATCCATCCATTTCTCGAGAGACGCTCTTTGATTAGCGGATGGACGGACTGGTAAGGTGGGAGGATCCTATTCCAATACATAAGTCAACTTCTCAAAATCCAAAATAATTTTGAAGTTTCAGAGCCAATCTTTGTAGTTGGGTCCGGTCAGTCTATGGGTGTCCAAGATATGGGCTAGTGGGTTAGACGTAGATATTTTTTTGTAGAGAGTCAAAGTCTGTAATTAGATTTTATAATTAGACTTAACCAATTTATTTAGTGATTTTATTTTTAAATAAATTAGGCTCTAACTATTTACTCGAATCCCTATACTCCCTTGGTAGAGATGCAAAAATTTTCATGATTATTTTCTAGTGGATGGTGTGGTCCCACCAACAGACTCACCATCTCACCTAATAGTTATTAGTGATGGGTCAACCGATGAGTGGACAACTCTTATCCAATGATTTTCTAATCATGGTGCACCCTAACCTGATCTCTAATTCATGAATCTCACCATATCCAAAATAATGATCCACTCCTTAGTTAAGTCAGACTCACCATTTGCACAGACTAGATTCTTGATTGGGTCCCTCACCGTATCCAAAATATTGAGTCCAACCCATCCTCCAACTCATACCATCCAATGCCTAGTAGACATGGATGCATCTTTTCGATGCAATTGAACCACAGTATCCAGTCGAGAATAATCAACCCTAAGAAGGGCCCGCGCATCTACAATGGTGGAAGATCTTAGGCTTAATATTTTCATAGGAAGATTTAATTTAGGTCTCTTTAAACTTGACTTGATTTAGTTATAACAATTATGACTAACATAGTGGCTTGGGTTGGCTCAAATTGTTAGCCATCTCAAATCAGAACTGAGTCGACACAAATAGCTATGTAAGTGAGACCGGTGGAAGGGATATGCCATTAACTCGATAAGAATGCATTCAGGTCGAATAGCTTCCAATTAAAAATCAATCGATCATATCTACCAAACTTACCTTAGACACCAAATTATTGAATCAGAATCAATTGGATTAGCCTACAATCCAGGCTCAAACCGTGGAGCCAAATTAGGTCTTGACTTGATCAAGTCACATCTCAATGTGATTTGATCTTGACCCAAACTTAATCCTATTAGGCTGGTCAAATCTAAGCTAAAAGATCCCACCTAACCGACTCTTAATTCAGTTTGATCAACTGCTAGACCTAATTGAGCTACCCAAGTCTGAATCCAATTTTATAAATGTCTGAGATCTAAAAATTCATAATTTTTAAATTTTTAGATCTAATTAATTTTATAATCTTAATTCTTAATTAAGTTTTGGATTCATGAACAAAACATGTAATAAAAATTTTAGGATTTCAAGATCTAGGGTTTTGTAGAAAAATAAGTCATGATTTCTGATTAAGGATGAATGTGCAGCACTCCTACACACCATAAGAACACCCCATCAAATGGAAGGAGAGGGTCTTTAAATCCTACTTTATTCTTATGATCGGACGGCCATAGGGAACTCCTTAATCATAAATATATATATTTTTTTACTATAAAACTAGTTAGATCATATATCACATATAAAAAGATCTAACTAATAGACGTCTTGCATACATCTCATGTATCATCAATATGCATACCTTTAGATCTGAAATATCATATATTAAATCTAAAAAATAAAATTTTAAATTTGATTATATCAAATATAAAATCATTTTAGACATCTTATAGAACTATTCTATGACTAGTCTAAGCATGCATCTTTCATATCTCATATGAATAAATCAAAAATTAAAAACTTTATTTTCTATTTTTAGACCTAATTATAATAATTATAATATCAAAAAAATAGAAATTAAATAGATCTAAAATTATATTTAATTAAAATAAATACATGATCAAACTAGACTACATATAGAACTATTCTATACCTAGTCTAGTCATGCATCTTATACATATTAGATCTAAAATTATTTAATTTTTAATTTTTTAATTTTAAATCTAATCATATCTGATGTGATATCTAAAATCTTTTAATATTAGATTATAAATAAAAATAAAAATAGATTTATGATAGAACTGAAGAACTGCTAACGTAGCTCTAATATTAGTTGAAGGAAAAACCTCATTTTCCGCCATAGGATCATGGAGGTCTGATCAGATCTGAGATGGATTTTTTAAAAAATTTTTAAATGATCTAATCAAACCTAAGAGTTATCAAATCTGATCATGGTGATCTGATATTAAAAATTAAAATAAAAATTAAATTAGATTTAATTTCATACCTTATTTGGATAATCTGATTACCCTGCGATGATCTTGATATTTTCAGAGGTTCTGGAAGGAGCCATGCATGTGCCTAAGCTCTACCAGTATCCAGTTAGGAAGGATCTGGATGTCTTCTCCTCATAAATCTTTTTTCTAAAGATTAGATCTAAATCTGATCTGAAAGTCCTTAAAAAAATTTCTGAAGGCAGCATGTCCATCTCATGAACACCATCGCGTAGATGCTGAACTCTTGACAAATTTGATTAAATTTTCTTCTTACATTTATGCCTAACCTTTTAGACATGTAGAAGATAGGGAGAGAGAAGATAGAGAGGGTGTGGAATATCTAGAATGGTAGCCTTTGCGTATGAAAAATATTCCTACATGAAGAGCCTTCGCAAGGGTTCGTATACAAAAGCATAGCACCAAGTTAGAGTCCCTCTTTAACCAAAATCCTCATTTTTTTAACCATTGGGACTCCTGTACTTGATCTCCATGAAAATCCTCAAATCCCATCTAATTTTGATGCCAAAAATCAATCTGGAGGATGGCAGCATGAGTAGATAAGGTAGAGTCCACTGCGCCAAGGACTCTTCCCTCAAGAGTTTAATTTGAATCAATCTCTATCATAACTTAGTTAAAATACATCCAAAAATCACAAAATTTGGTACACCTAATGTATAATTCATAATCTGTCACATATCCAAAAATGAGATCAAAATAATTTCTACAATATTTTCTAAAAGCATTTGATTAGGTGACCCTCATTTCTATCAAATAGGTCAACTTTTGACCCTACTCCAATTTGACTATGAATGAATTTAATTTCTACAATTAATCTAACCTAGACTTATTTCAGTCAGATGAAAATAAATCCATTCAAAATAAAAGAATGACCTAAATCAAATTTAACTTAGTTACGATAAATCAGAAAGATTTCAAAAGGAGAAAGTCATGCTCAATCGTGTGCTAGCATGATTACCTTAAATTTGATTGGATCTAATTTTAATCAATCAAACTAGATTAGCTCAATTGATAACATCCAGACCTAAACTTTTGTTTGTGTAATTTAGTTAGATTCAATTCTATATGGTAATGAGATATATCATGATCTCCATCATCGATATCATCGAAACATCTTTCGATGGACCAGAACTTTTCTGATTCATACAATTAGAATGATTGATCATCAAAATTATTCTAATTGCTTCCAAATTCCATCAGTGACACCTAGCAGTATATGGTGGCATCCCATCAGAATTGAAAATGAATCTCTCGATGCAGTTACCTATGTTATTGGGTTCTTCTATCTTGAGCTCCGATAGGATTAGGGTTAAGGTGAACTCGTCAAACCCAATGTCCGTCATATGAATGAATCATTTGATTCGAATCCAATGTGAAATCCTAATAGAAACTCTTTCTATCATCTTCAGTCTGCCAAGGCCATGGGCTTAAGGACTCAATCTCATGATTATCATAGGGCTACTCCTCATCTACCAAGATAGATAGATCCCCTTATTGGTGCAATCCAATTCCTACAATGAATATGCTATAGCCAACATACACCTCAGGATTCTGAATGGCTAGAAAATCGAGTTATGATGTAGTCAAACTATAATACACTTGAGGTGAACTACCGATGCACCTCAGATCAAAGAACCATACACACCACTATAGCATCGAGTCAATTATCAACAAAAAGGTAGACTTTTTTATGACTACTCAAGATAGCCATGCTTAGTGCCCTCATTTTCTAACAAGTACCTATTCTTTTTTTTCCGTATTTCCATACCATAGACTAAAGATACGTTTATCCTAAGAAAGTGATCGTACACCAACCTTTTGGATTGATCACCATCCTTTTGATGATCATATGGTCGGAAGCATTTTATAAATTAATTATAAAAATTCATATCTTAAATTTTCAACTCTTGAAAATATGAATTGTCATTACCATTAACTCAAAAGATGTATCACAGATACTTTTAAATATACAGTATGATAGAAAAATAATGCATTTATTAATTTATAGTCAAAATTATAAAAAATTTTTTAGAAGTGTATTACAAGTGACAGCCAATCTAGCTTCTAGGGCACACATCTAATATATCTGACCTTGAAGTTCTTCAAAACTTCTTTTGAAGAAGCAGCAGTCATCTCTTTCAACAATGTTGCCTTCTTGCTGATCTGGGTACTTGTCTTCCTTGCGATGGTACTTGAACCTATGCCCAACTCCTTGGGAGTGGAGAGGGGAGAGAGAGGATCAGATGGAGCATGGAAGAGAGAGAGCGACAACCTTTCGACATGGTGAAAAGAAAACATACACAAACCCTAGGTGCAGATAGGGTTTAAATAGACCCTGCTGCGCCATTCAATAACATATCATCCTAGTCAATCAGAGGCTTTCATTCAATCAAATCTAAATCTATTTAGTGGGATGATGTCTTCTAATTCAATCAGTTGAGAGTCCCTTAAAAATCCACAAAGGTGGCGCCAAGACTAGATAAAACAAGAGTCTTTGGCGCCTAGGTACTTAAATCCATCATGAAACCTTGGAGTCCCATCTATATGGGACTCCATCTCTTATCCACATGGGGCGCATGCCTAGGGTGACATGCACCCTCTCTCTTGCCTCTTTTAGTAGGAGGACAAGAGCCCCAGGTGCGCTTCTATTGGCACATGACACATGGCCCTTTGTCCAAGTGTCCAGGATCAACTGTTAACCTATATCCAAAAGTAGGAATTAGCAAGTGACAAAAATTGGCAGGTGTTATCTTAAATCCATCTAATGAATTAAGATAATCCTTTTCTGATCTGGACAAGCTCCAGTCAGACTAAGACAAAGATCCTGAGTGAGCCCAAATAAATTTGGCTCAGTTGAGATGAACCAAAATGATTACAAAAGAAGAATGTTAGGCTCAATCGTATGCTAGCACAATTTTCTTGAACCTAATTGGATCTAATCCAAATCAATTGAATTGAATTAGTCCAATTGATGAAATCTAGATCCAAACCCTTATTTGTGTGATTCAGTTAGGTTCAGTTCTAGATGGTAACGAGATATGTCACGATCTCTATCATCCACATCATCAAAACATCTTTCGATGGATCAGAACTTTTTTGATTCATACAATTAGAATGAACGATCATCTAAATCATTCTAATTGCTTCCAAAATCTACCAATGATACCAGCACGTATATGGTGGCAACCCATAAGAATTGAAGAAATTCTCTTGGCTGTAGCTAACCTGTGTGATTGGGTTCTTCTATCTTGAAAGCCCTCCTGGATTAGGGTTAAGGTGAACTCCGTCAAACCAATATCCATCATATGAATTAATCATTCAATTTGAGTCCAATGTGAAACCTAAAATAGAAACTCTTTCTATCATCTTCACTCTGCCATGGTCATAAACTTAAGAACTCAATCTCACACTGATTCATTAAGGCTGCTCCTCAATCTACTAGGTAGATAGATCACCTTTGGTGGCAATCCAATTCTAATGAAACATCTATAGCCAACATAACCTAAGGATTTTCAAATGGCTAGGAAGATCGGGTATAGTATAGTCCAACTATAACACACCCTCAAGATGAACTACGATGCAGCTCAAGATCAAAGAAACAGACATACCAAATGCAGCATCGTAGTCAGTCCATTGACGAGAAAGGTTAAGACTTTCTTATGACTGCTTCAAGTGGTCCGCTCAAGTGCCTCGTTCTCTAATGAGTATACATGTACTCTCAACTTGATGTCCTCACACTGTAAGCTTAAGACTCATCTATCCTAAAGAAAATGATCATGACCACCAAACCTTCTTAGATTAATCACCAATTCCTCGTGATGAAATGCCTGACGGTTGGGAGCTATTTATGAGTTAATTTATGAAAATTCCATGTCTCAAATTTTCAACTCCTAAAAATATGAATTAATCCACTTACAATTAACTCAAACTAATGTCATCATCGAGACTTTAAATACAACACTATGATAAAGAAAATAACACCAATTTTTATTAATTTATAGTCAAAATTATAAAATTATCTTTAAAAGTGTATTACAAGTGTTTAGCCAATCTGGCTTCTAGGGCACACATCTAACACCTTCCTATTTCTAACATGGTTAGCATTTATTCTTATCAGGATGAGGTCCTCGCTCTATTCCGGACAAGGTCGCAGGGGCAAAAAAGGATCATTGAGGGGGCCTCTCCCCTCCTCCTATCTCAAACAACTGAAAGGTCTTCAATCCAGTGTTAGGTATGAGATTTCTTCTCCTATTTCTAATTGTTAGATATATGTGCCCTAGAGCCAAAATTGGCTGACCTTGTAATTTACATTCTAGGGGCAAATTTTTAATTTTGACTAATCTATAATGGGGGTTATTTTCTATCACATACTGTGTATTTAGTGGGGTCTGTGGATACATCCTTTGAGTATGGAATGATAAAATTCCATATTTCAAGAGTTGAAAATTTTAAAACATGAATAAATATTATTAACTCATAAGGATGCTCGCTGACCATCAGGATCTACGAAGGAATGGTGATTGATCCGGAAAGGTTGGTGTGTGCAATCGCTTCTTGGTTTAGTGTGGAGTCTTTGGTCTACGGTGTGGACGACGTCGAAGCGAGGGTAAGGTTACTCTTAGAGAGATGAGGGTCTGAGCGTACACCTCGATAGTTCATTAGGGGAGTGCTAACCTTTCGTCAATCTGATCCGATCCCTTGGCAGTAGTGTTCTGGTTTCTTTGCCTGAGTGCATCGTGAGTTCCCTTGAGCGGTGTTATTGTTTGACTTCCCATTACTCGGTTCCTAGCATATGGAACCCTGGGTGTTTGGTTGAGCTATAGCTGTTTCATTGTAGGAACTGGTGCATCAGAATGGATCTATTAACCCTCGGTGGTAGAGGGAGCGGCCCTTATCAATATCGAGAATCAGTCCAGAACCATGGCCTGGTAAGTGAAATATATAGAAAGAGTTTTATTTAAGATTTCCACATTGACTCAATCTGAATGATTATACATCATATGATAGAGACTAGGGTTTGACGAGTTTTCCTTAATCCGCTTTAAATCTGATCAGGGTTAAGATAGAAGACTGAATCAACATGGTAGTGCACAAGAGGTTTCCATTCAAGCTCTAATGGGTTTGCCACGATATACTGCTAGCGTGTCACTGGTCGGATTTTGGGAGCAATTAGAATGATTGTAGATGATCAATCATTCTAGTGTTCTCGAAGATCTATAGAAGGTTTATCATCAAGGATGTCTTTGATGATGTTAGAAGAGTCTATGAATATCCCATTAACAATCTAGAACTGAACTAACTGGGTCACACACAAAGTTTGATCTAGTGATCTACTAATTTTGTGATTTAGTTCATTGATCTGATGAGATGTCGATTAGGTTCACAGAAATCGTGCTAGCACTCGATGTTGACCGTTACGTTGCTTCTTTCTTCTATCTAATAGTTGTCCTGTTGAGCCAAAGGAGTTTGAATTGCGCGATAGAGGCCTTCATATGGTTGACTGGAGGTTGTCATCATTAGAGATTGTCCTTATTTGTGTAAGACATTACCCTACATTTTGCACCTTTTTGTATTTTTGATTGTTTGACTTGATAAATGTACCTTTGATGTGGTCAACGCGTTGACCATTGAACCTTGACTTTGACCAGTTATGTATATGACCATTGGAGAGCTGGTGGGGGCCTGTTCCCTTCAGAACCTGGCAGGAGGGGCAGGGTGCGACATGCCGAGTAGAGGCGCCTAGGAGTCCTTGGGTTGAGAACAAGGACTCCACCTCCCTTTTGGA